>JADRCO010000153.1:0-47709 GCA_021464525.1 Rhizophagus sp. LPA8_4_AMF | reverse complement strand
AAAAAAAAAAAAAAAAAAAAAAAAATTTCATCTTTTCTAAGTTGTATTTGTGAAAATAATTAGATTTCGTAGGCCCAAATATTTAACGAAATGTCTAAAAAATATTTTGTTTTGTAAAGGTTAGTATAGTACTTACATAGTGTCATAGCATACATTTTTCTTTTAGAAGAAAGGTTACGAAAACTATTATGTTTAATTACAAATAAACGGTGTTAATTAGGTTTATTCATTCTCGTTAATTTTTTCTTTGAAAGCATATAATGTCTTGTGTTAAGTCTGAAGAAAGGTAAAAATCGAAATTCATATTTCCTATGTCATATAATATAAAAGTTTAAATCAAAACTTTGTTTTTTTCTTTCTTAATGGTAAGTTTCGAAGTTGAAAATTCAAACCTATTTTTTTTTTGGAAACAATTTACCAAACGTTTCCTTTTACTTTCTTTAAAAAAACATTAATTTTTTTTTTTATTTTTAGGAATTTCAGCTCTATTTCAAGATACCAGACCCTTACGCTTGTGATTCTTTCCGCAAAAGTAAATATTTTGAATGTATATTATTATTTGCAACTAAATAATCCTCTAATATAATAACTTCTATGACCAGAAGAATTTTATTAGAAAATCAAAGCAATCTAACCTTTTTCTCTTCATCATCACAGAACTTTTGATAAAGAAGCGCGCCGTTAATAACAATAACAACCTTCAAAACTTCCACCATAGTTTTCTCAAATTTTACAGCGTGCCAGGTATTGCAGCTCAAGCTAAAAACTTGTAAGGCGCAGGCATCAATGACCATTTGCCAGGAACATTTTCAGCAACAATAGCAATAACACGAACGAACTTTGAAATTTAAGAGCTCAACAAAAATGTCAATTTTAGCGGCAAATAGATGGTCGTAATCAATAGATCCGATGTGCATACTTCAACTGACATAGAAATACATTGGTGGCAATTATAAAACAACAATGACGGTATCCGCTTCAACCTGTCAGCGTGGTTCTTCAAGGAACAATTGGTTGTCAAGAATAGAGACACAATCTGAATCCGATCCGTAAATAATCCGTATTATGACTATATAGTTAGCGATGAATAACAAAAAAAAAAAATTTTCACGTAAGTTTTCCTTTGTTTCTCATATATTCAACCATGTTTCATTTATTTGTATTAACTCTTTCCCGTATTCTCATTATTTTATAAAGATATTGGAAATCATTTTTTATAATAAATGTTATTATTATCCATCCTGGTAAAAATTCTATTTCACACTTTCACGCGTTGAATATGTCAAGGCTGGAGATTCACTTGCTCAATCTTAATAGTCGAGATGGTGATGGCCTAATAGTATTGAGAATAAATAAATAATTTATGGAGAGCATATTTTACTTGGTAACAATAACAAAGTATCTGGAAGTTTAAGGGCACATCAACTTTTCGGTCGCCAGCAAACTTTATGAAGCTACATAATGTTCTCACTTTCTGTATCTTTAGAAAGAATTCAAAGCAGTGACGAAGGTAAAATTTAAGTTATATTATAATAGTATAATTTTAGAGTTTTCATTTTTCAATTTGATATATTTACACATTTATTATTAACTTTTTAGATGATCCTTGTCTATAAGAGATCATGAAAAGAATACTAAGAATTTGCGAAAATCTTGAATGTAAAGAGTAGGAGACATGGTCAAGAATATAAGATTTTTAGATATTTTTCCGGTGGGAGAGATTCGAGCGCATCCAAGAGTTCGGATCGGTGATGGTTGACCATAATCACTTGATAGATTACATCATTTGAAGGCATTCCGTTTGTGATTTCAGAATATTAAACATGGAAAATCTTAAATCTAGGTAGCCTAGAAAAGAAGATTATTGGAAGTTCACTTTAGAGACGCTGCATCATTCCCAACTAAATCATAATTGGGCCATATATCAGCAACAGTTCAAGTACCATTAGCATTAATATAATTTGAATCGTCAGAAGCAGGTTGAAATGTACCAGCCTGAACTACATTTAAATTTGTACCTTTAAAAGTCGCTTCATTACCATCGGAATAATATTGTTGCGGAGGATGATATAGCTGTTTCAAAAAAGGTACTATAAATGTAAGAATTGTGTGTGGAATTATGAGAATTATACTAATATTGTTACCATTGTCGCAAGTTGTTATTATTATTACCAAAAAGAAAGACGTGAATTTTCCAATTTGACCTTTTATGAACCGCAAAATGGATGCAAAATATTCAACGTAACCTTGTTAGCAATTGAGAGGGATTAGCACTAGGAGAATTTTTGGTAATACACAAGAGTTTAATCTTTTTCCAATATCAAAACAAGTGGAAAGATTAAGGCAAGTGCTAAAGCTATGTAAATATTTTGCGCCATCAACAATCATAGCTACTTCGACTGAAAATGATAGTTTGGATATGTTTATAACGAGTTTATTGTACTTTTTGGAAAAAAAATTTGCGTAATCAAATATTCACATGATGGAATTATGTTTGGGACCATTTTAGGGATGTTAATTACTCTGATTTGTGACCAAGGGATTAACTCTGACGATTATAATGTCATTAACAAAATATAAAAAGTTTTATGCGCATTCACTTATATTATGTACCTATTTTACTGGATGAATAGGTGATTTTAAACACTATTAGAGGGCAATTTCCCCAAAACTTTAATTTTAGTTCGATTATTTTACAGGTATCATTATCCGAAGCGAAGCAAAGGACAATAATTCTCATTAGTTTCTCTCGAAATATTTAACTTTAGTTCAGAAGGAATGAGTATTGTTATGTTGGAACACGTAAATACATATGTAACCTTAAACCATAAGTTAAGCTAATGAAAAAAATGTAACGTGTTTAGAGTTTGAGCAAATAAATTTTTATTTTATTGATTTTTTTTTTGACAAGAATGAAATGTTTTATTTTATTTTTTATTTTTTATGAGAACTAAATAATTAGATGATAATCAAAGTTAATGACAAATGTGAGAACTTTGTATCTTTTCCTTTTACTTTAGGAAGTAATTGTAGCGTGCTTGTTTTATTTGAACGAAACGTAGCGCGATGTTATCTAATATGTTTAGCCTTTACCTGTTATAAATCTCTTCGATATAATAAAATTTTAAATATATTGGAAAAAGAAAAAAATTAAAAGGTGCACCTGAAGAAAATTGTATCATGCGATTGAACAAGAATCATTTTAGAAAACTTTTTGCTGAATTATAAATTAGTTGCCAAAGTAAGTACTGGAGGTAGTTTCTAAATACCGATTCGAAAAAAAAAAAATTTTCTAATAATATATTTAAATGGCTGATAAAATTAAATTTGAACCAATGAAATCAACCCTTTATTATTATTGACTAAAATACACAATATATAATAACAACAATAAAAATAATAAATTTGATGATAATCTATTTTTAGAATAAGTTGCGCAATAGACGCAACGTACGTTAAATCGGTATTGCGCTTATCTGTTATCAGTTATTACTCTTACATATAGTGTTTACGTCACCGCCACTATCAAATGTGATGAGAATATTCAATTATTTGAACACCAAATTGTTTAGTAATAATATTAATAGGATCTCCCTTATTTCCAAGTTCCAAATATTCTAATATGCCAACATTATTTGCATATCCTTTTAAAAAAAATGACAATAATTCCAGAGATATTGTTAAATGAATGTTTCCTGATAATCTTTTAAACTGAATTCTTTTTAAAGTTTTAGGAACAAATTCACCTAAACTTCCTAATAATTCCATTGATAACCCATTATTCAATAATAATATACTAATATAAACAAGCTTAGTACAAGATATGAATATAGAAATTAATTCAGGTGGACAAATCTTGGGAAGTTCTAAATGAGTTAATGGGTATAAATAAATCGGGATTTGTTGAAATAATTGAGTAAAATCATTTTCTTCATTATCATCATTTATAATTAATTTAGTAAAAACACTTGATTGGATCGATTGAAACGATTGAATTAATTGAATCAAAATAGAATTTGAAATTTTTAAATTATTCATCATTGTAATTTCAAATACTTCAAAATTTTCCAAATATTTTATCCAAGAATGTAAAAATTTTAAATTTTCGCACTTAAATAATTTTAATATTCTGATATTTTTAAGTGATTGTAAAGAATTTACAACATTTTCATCTATATATTCAAATATAAAATGCCTAAATTCTAATATTTGTAAACTTTGATATTGTGTTGATAATGAATTAATCACAAGATTATAATACTCATGAAAAAATAAATGTATTAAATTAAGATTAGATTCATTCTTACGTTCAAATCCTGATAATATGAAATGTTTCAACTTTTTTTGTGAAGAAATGAATTGAGACAATATATTTGCTATTTTAATTGAATTGATTCCATTATAACATATATATAATAAATTTAGGTTACAAATATTATTTGAGAAATATAAATTAAAATTATTTCCGTAACGATTGAATGATGATGCATGATAATATAATTCTTTTAAATTACTCAACTTGCTTTTTCCATCATAATCACTAAAATTTAATAACTTAATTATATCATCATTAATATTATATTTTATATCAGATGAAAATTCAAAAATTATTAAATTATTACAATCTTTACACATGAATTCTATGAGATAATTCATAATTGTAATTGTTGTTTCATCTGCTAACCTTTTCGGTTTATAATCCATTAACCATATTTCTTTATTATAATAATTACATATCATTTGAGTTTCAAGTATCATTTTACTAAATATAAGTCCATGTATAAAAGTAATATAATTAAATGTTGATAAAGTATTTGATTTAGAATTTTTCATATTTAAAAAAGGAATTTGTAATGTTTGTTTATAAATTTGTTTTATTTCAATCTTTGGAATACAACTTAATAATGTACGAATTAATTTATAATAATTTACATGAGAATAATTAAACCGAAAATGATGAAATGGATAAGCATATAATAATGGTGTTGAAGCTCTACACCAATGTCTTGATACTAATGTACAAGAATATAAATCTTTGGTAGGTACATTCCTTTTAATATCATTAGAAGGATATTCGATAAGTTTTGAAAAAATAATTTCCAAACATTCTGAAAGTAATAATGATGCCATTCTTTTGAAACTGAAAGAAGGAAAAGGTTTAGAAAAAAAAGAAGCTGTACCAGGTTGTGCAATGATATATGAATAATATGGTGCTAAATTTAGTTAAATTATTGTGTTAGGCTAGATAGAAACTTCCTTAGATTCTCCCGGAAAAAATAGAAGCTGCATTTATTTGCAGAATCTCACATGACTTCGGATACTTAATTTTCCGTCATCCGTTTACTACGCCACAATGTCGATAAAGGTGTCATGTTTTTCAAGAATTTCTAAAGTACAAAAAAAAAAAAAAAAACGTTATGATTTTAACTTTTTTACTTATGGAGGTAAATGATTGGCTGAAAATAAGCCACGAAGTGGCTTATTCTGCTAATCATTTACCTGTAATGATATAATCATTTTCTATCGGATAAATTTTATATTCCTATGATCATGTAGCAAAATTTATAGTATTATATTGTATATAAAATACTATCAGTCATTACCGTTTTACATTACGTAACAATAATTCATAAATTATTATCTGTGTTACTTTGTGTATATAGATTGTTTCGTGTATAAAGTATAATCATGAGTCATCTTTTGTGGAAAAATTATATAATTACGCGTAAAAAAGACTGCACGCCAAATAGTCAAATAAGCAAAGCAAATATACTCAACGTACTCAACGCGTATAGTATAATATATAGTTTACATACTATACTCTGACTACAACTGGCAAATCTATAAAAGTCATCTACCCGAATATTTTTATAAAAAAAAATTTCCAACTTTTCTTCTCTTACCATGTCTTCTCTCACACTCTCATACGAAACCAACCTTGCCTCTTACATTTTTTCTTTCTTCTCTCACTCTTTCCTTTCCACTCGCCCTTCCTTTTCTTGCTTCCTTTCTTTCTCTCCATTTCACTCATTTCATTTAATCAGTTCTTTTCTTCATCTTTACAGAAGCAATCTAAAAGTAAAACTTACTTGTTTATTGGGTATTATTGATGGAGCAGCATGATGCTATGCATGGGTGGGAGCATAGCGTGCTTACTTTGTAAGCCTGTGAGTACCAGCTTTTGCTGTAGTCTCATAGTAGGGCTGGTTGGTTGTGGAACGGCATGGTGCTATGCGTAATTTTTATGGGAGGAGCATAGTGCACTTCTTAGGAAGTCCCTTTGTGGTAGGGCCGAAGGTAATGTTATTTTTTCTTTTTTGTTTAAGCTTTAATGATTTATTTCTTTATTATTTTTAAGGTTTATTGGGATTTTTATTGGAGCAGCATGATGCTATGCATGGGTGGGAGCATAGCGTGCTTACTTTGTAAGCCTGTGAGTACCAGCTTTTGCTGTAGTCTCATAGTAGGGCTGGTTGGTTGTGGAACGGCATGGTGCTATGCGTAATTTTTATGGGAGGAGCATAGTGCACTTCTTAGGAAGTCCCTTTGTGGTAGGGCCGAAGGTAATGTTATTTTTTCTTTTTTGTTTAAGCTTTAATGATTTATTTCCTTGTTATTTTTAAGGTTCATTGGGATTTTTATTGGAGCAGCATGATGCTATGCATGGGTGGGAGTATAGCATGCTTACTTTGTAAGCCTGTGAGTACCAGCTTTTGCTGCAGTCTCATAGTAGGGCTGGTTGGTTGTGGAACGGCATGGTGCTATGCGCAATTTTTGTGGGAGGAGGAGCATAGTGCACTTCTTAGGAAGTCCCTTTGTGGCAGGGCCGTAGCACTTTGTTATTAATATAATATTGAAAGTAGCAAGACATGATTAGTATATATTAATTATCTTTTTATTATAACTTAAGATTTTTCTTTAACATAATTTAAAAATGAGGCAAAATATATATTTGCTTATATATTTAAGTGTATTATTGGTATATTGCAACTTTTCAATGTCCATATTATTATCTTGAATATAAGATTTATAATTAGTATGTATTTGGTATATTTTTTATATTTTTTAATCAAGAAAATTTAATCAAACCATATGAACATAAAACACTTCAATAGTAACATCATAATATTCTACTTCATTTAAAATTTTGAGTAATTTTTGATAAAAAATTTATTATCCATAATTTATAAATTTAAAAAAGATCGCCTAATTCACTAAGAAAATTATTCTAATGACCCCTAAATAATTTAGATAATATAGCGAATTTTTTTAAAGCAGATTATTTCTGCAACGCAAAGTAATTTAATGTATAAAGAGACTTTAGAACAAGAATATCAGTTTCGGACAGGTACAGAAATGGCAACAAAAATGATACTTGATCACATGATTTTAATTAAAGTATTATGTTTTGACGAAGCAATTCCAATTCAGGAGCGTAGAACTTATCCTAACCAAGATGTGCAACGAATTCAATTGAGATAAAAGTGACTTAATATATTTAACGATTAAATACTTTGAACATTAATTATTGCAAAAAAACTATTGAATTTACTTTATTTTTTAGTGAATATGTAAAAATATACATACGTTAAAATCTGCGATATTCTTCTAATAACAACTTTTCATTAAAATATCGAATTATTATTAATGTAATTGTTATTTAAGGAACTAGTATTTCATGCAGATAATCAATCGGCTTTAAAGGCTTACTTAATATTTGTTTACATAAACAATTTAATTAAAGTTGTAGCAATAATTGTTTCACCATCAGAATCATAATGTCCGGGCTTTAAGAATTATACATTATTGGATGTGCAATCATTAAAAAATTATAAAATAAATTTTCATTAGTACCATCATTGTCATTGCTTTATAAAATCCAGCCAAATTTTCAAATGCCGTTTATGCTGTATGAGTTAAGTTCTGATTGATCAGTTTTTCTGAAAAAAAATACAACATTGTTGGAAATTAACTTTTGCTTCGTGCTTCGTAATATTGTTAAATAACCAATTAATTAACTTCTTTGGAAGCGGATTAGGTAATTTTTAGTAATAGTATTAATATACACGCCTATCTGTTATAAAAATTTTAATAAAATAAAATAACAAAATTGGCAAAATTAAATTTGTACTTTGTATTCTTGAATCGTCATCTATTTAGGAATTTGTAATGCTCTATGTATTGAACTAGGTGCGTTAAAGGTATTTGATCTAGACTAGACATTAATTGTACTTGATTTTCTTGATAATTTGCTATTTTGCTATATCTACTTTCTTCCTATTTTTTATTTTTTTTAAAAAAAAAAATTTCGTTTTTTTTTCCTTTTTGTAGCTGAACTTTTTTCTTTTAAGAAGCTGGACTCTCTTTTTTTGGTAGATGATTTCTTTTTTTTTGTGGATTTCTCTTCCATTTTCTTTGTAGAACGTTAGGAATTTTTTCTTTTTTTTTGTAGGATGCTGGACTTCATTTTTATGTGAGCACCGACTCTTGGAGGTTTGGACGGACTTAATGTAAGTATTATATGAAGGAGTTGAGCTTTCAGTTGTCAGTTAAAAACAAAAGAGGAAATGTCCCTTGCATAAAACGTAGACTGTACTTCGTCCAAGTGTTCTTCGGTCAATCTTATAATTAAATTGTATAATTCATCACTACGTTTATTATATACGAATATAAGAACTGCACCCATTTAATTCTTCAAAAAGAAAGTTTATGTGCCTTTTTATTAAAAATTACTTTGATACCAGGCACTAGTTTTGATACTAGTCTCCACAAACTAGAAACTCAAACACAAGATAACAGTACAGTTATTATTTAACTTAGGATAGTGGAATAAATTTAAATTACCTTCAGTATTAAATCTACAACTCGCCATCTTTTGTTGCATTGACATAGAAGCTGAAATTACTTAATTATGTGAAATTATTAAGGATAAAGTAAAAAACTCGAACATTGTACAAAAATGTCGTACACAACAAATACAACCATAATTACCAACCATATATCTTTTTTGAGAATACAATAAACTGTAAGAAGGAAAAGTCTTACGTTGTTTATTTTAATTCTTCAGGTATACCAAGGAAGACAATCTACGAAATTGGACATCAATATAACGTTAATAACTAAATGCATTCTTTCACGTTTAGATTCATGTTCAAGTTATTAGAAGATACATAGTTGGCGTTATCGAACAGGCTCAAGCACTTGTGGAACTTGAAGGAAAAAAATATTGTTTATTGAGGATTGCATTAAATATAGCGATAAACTGAAACGAATAATAACCGAGATAGGATAGCCAAATAAATAGATATCCAAAGTTTTCTTTGGTATAAAGAAGAAATACATGAATGCCTTATCTGCCATTATAAAGGTTACGATCATGAAAAAGGATTTATGATGATTATGATGAGAATGCGCCAAAATCTAAAGAATTACCTTGAGAATAAAAGGATTAAGGTAAGGCATTAAAAAAGAATAAATATTTCCGAATTTGTTTTAAAGTATTTTTAATTTTATGGTAGTATGACACGCAGTAAGAGAATAAATTTTATCGTGACGTATTTCAGCTCCAGGACTTATCCAATAACCAACTCCATAGTGGAGAATCAGATGTTTTTGCTTTTGGAATGATAGGAAGGTATATATACCAACAAACTGACCAATCTTATGACATTTTTTGGTTATAAAATAAGTTCAATACCAAATATAAAAAGTAATCGATAAGGATAACGTTAACTTACATTTAAATGATTCAGATCATTTGTCACTTGATTAATGAAATATCATTTTGTTAAAATTTTTTGTCATTTCAACTCAAGGATTAACAAAATTTATGTCACTATTACAACAACTAATAAATATAAATATTAAATTTTGTGATAACTAAATTACTTAGACATTTTGTACCATCAACTTGCACTTTTGCACCATCAACTTTAGAAAAAAAAAAATGGATCTTTCAAAATATGATGGAAATATTCACCCAGATGAATGGATAAATGATGTTCAAAAATATTTTAAACTTAAAAATATAAACGATAACGATGGTTTGAAAATTGCTAAATCATTAGTAGATCCCATTGTCTCGCTTCCGGATGAGATTGATAGTCTTGAAAAATTTCGTAATGCACTTAAAGAAGATATTTCTTTTATAGTATTTAAATGTACAAATAAAAGATTATTAAAATTATTAAAATATATTCCTGAAAAAGAAGGAGGAAATACTTCAAAATTTATTTCAGATTTTTGTAAATTATGTTACAATTCTGAAATTAATGATATAGGAGAACAAAAAAATTATTTTTGTAATACACTTCCAAATGAATATGATAATTACGATTGTTATAGTTATTTTTTGGAATTTATTAAAAGAAGAGAGAAAATTAATTCAATAAATGATTTAATTAAAGAATTTATAGAAATTATTACAGATGAATTAAATCTAATTAGGAATGAATCTATTATAGCTTTAAAGCATGTTGCTACAGGAAAATATTTGAGTTCAATTGACGATTTGTATTATACAACTGGAAGCAAGTGTCAACTGGTATATCTATTTATACATTTCTTTATTTATTTCATTGATAATTAACTTTTTATTCGATCATTTTAGGTTTTTGCAGGCAATTCAGAGCCTGATCTAAATGCTTTATGGAGAATTAAATCTAGAAAAGAATTAGTTATGTATGATGAAACTTCAAAACTTTTAACACATATTGAATCCGGCGGTGATCTTGAATTATGTTATGACCCAAATGTTTATACTTATTACAAATCTCCGATAACTGAACATACAGAAGGTAATAATAAATTGAAAAGTTCTTACTTAAATTATTATCTTAATTAAATATTCATTATTATTATTATTTTCTAGTTTGTTGTGACGTAGGTGGTTATATTTGGAACTTTAAACACAGTAAATCGGAAAATCATCAAAGATATTTAAAATCAAATGATATAATTTATATTAAATGTATTAAAAAGTCATGCATTAATGACACTGAAGATGATACTGAAGATGATAGTGAAGATGATCCAGTTACTGAAGATGATCCAGTTAATGATACTGAAGATGATCCAGTTAATGATACTGAAGATGATCCAGTTAATACTGAAGATGATCCAGTTAATGATACAGTAGATGATCCAGTTGAATTTTTACGTAGTCATGATGTTCAATTTACTATTGGGAACAATAATTTTCAAGAAGTTGTTTGTCATAATGAAAAATTAGGAGAAAATGATGAAGTAAGTTATTTTGTTTTATATTTGAAAAGAAATGAATATTTACTGATATTTTCTTTATTAGTGGCGCATTGAACTTATTAAACGAGTTGAATAAAATAGAACGTGAGTTGTAATTGATTTTAAATTCATTACTTGTCAATTTTTCAAAGAAATGTAATATTGATTTTGTCGATGATAAGGGTGCAAACTTATGATGTGACGTAACTCTTAGTTAAGTCACGTCATAGACGTAATTAGGACGTAATTCTAAGAAAAGTCATAAGTTTGCATCAAAGTGATTTAATTACTAATTATTTTATAATAAAATGTATAGACGTAATATTATACTGTATGATGTAACTTAAGTCACGTCATAGACGTAACTAGGACGTAACCCTAAGGAAGAGTTAAGTTTGCATCTCTAGTCGATGATACATATGAATACCTTTTTTCTGCAAAATTAAAGAATGTTCATTCGTCAAATAAAAAAATATTCGAAATTTTTTCATATTATATAGTAAATCTTGAACATGCTACCAGTGAAATACTGGTGAAATTAAATGTTACGTGAATAGTTTCGTTTGTCCTACTGCGTCACGTCATTAACCAATGAACTGTACTTCTGCATAATCCAACAAATATATCTGATATAGTTCTTATCGTGATTGAATCACATTAAGGACACAAATACAGCAATGTACTACTCTTGATGTAGAGAGACGCATTTTGTTAAAATTATGTAGGCTTAGTTGAATTGAATTGTGGTGGAAATGGTACAAAAAGTATAACAGATAATTATTTATTTGATGAACATATTAAAAATTTTTTTGTTCGTATTACGATTATCACGAATCTAATCCAATTTTTTTTTTAAGACATCATTCACCTAAAATTTTATGTGTTTTTTTAGATCGAAAATCTTTGAGCATTTTTTTATACTCAAAAGTTTTAATATTTACTGCTGAAAGCATACTCAAATTTTAAATCTAATATCATTATAAACAAAAGATTAATGTACCAATATTTGAGATTATATATACAAGGTTCCACGAGCTCCATTTCAAAGTTAATAAAACAAAGCCAGAAATTTCTTCTTCGTCTGAATCTGTAAAACCTTCATCTAATTTTACCAATATATTTTCAATAAGTTTATTCTTTATTAATTGCTATAATTCCTTTAGCTTATAGGATTTTGTAAAAAATGTTATAGTATAATTAACTACTTATTTGCAGAATCAATTTTATTTGCTAATTTGTACAACACAAATCAACCGAAAAACGTGACCGATTGGAAATGAACTATAAACTATTTAAGTGTTGCACATGACTACGCTATCTACCCTTTTCCTCATGCCATGTACCATGCAAATAGAGTAGTAAATTTCATAAATTAATTAAATTGCAACCACGTTCATAATATTTTTACGAAAACTCTATGTTTTCCATTTTAAATTTATAGTGTAAATATTATGAAATTTCATAGCATCGTAATTGTAATAAAATTTCTTATTTTAGTTGCTGCACATAAAATTTCATCAATCAAATTGTATTACACGTCATAATCATTTTACTGTAAGCAACAAATTTACTACAATAATATTTTTCTTTATGTAAACCGTTTATGTCATATGACAATTAAGAAAATTACTCTTTCATAAATTATATTTTTTATTTTCAATTATGCTTAGAAAATTCCGAAATTGGTTAAATTGGATGATATTTACCGATAAAATATTTGAAAGAGTACATAAAATTTTACAGTATCTCAATCGTACATTCTTTTTTAAAAAATTTCTATTTATTTTATTTTATTTATTTATTTATTTATTTATTTTTTTTTCGGAAAGAAAAAAACTTTCTTAATAAGAAATTTTAGTAGTTATTTTTTTTTAAAAAAAAATTTCCGATAATAGAGAAAATGACAATTTAATAATCTTGTGATTTACGATGACGCTAGCAATCTTTTCACCGACAGGATCACCTAACCCTAATTCTAATCCTAAATTCCCTTGTCGGTGAATGCGACCCTGAGGAAAGTAGTGCACAGATGAGCAGATGTTGGACCGTAGTGAGGAGTGTCTCCTTTTGCACTTCTTTATTAGGTGTTGTTAATTCCCAGAAATTTAAAAAAGCTACTACTAGCACCGAAGAAATGATACATATCAATTATATCATAGTATAATCTTTAAAGTTTCCAATCCTTTACAGTATTTTAAAAATAAAATTTTGATAATACTACACCAACTTCAATAAATATAAATTTTTGGATAAAAATTTCTCTTTTTTTAGCGTAAAACATCATAACTTTTCTGTAAGAAACATATATTAACTGGTTTATTAACCGACAGTTTTTATTATTATTTATTACCGCATTGTTTAAATAATATTTTAAAAAATACAAAAGATCATTTTTTTAAATAAAATATAATTTTATTGAATTCAAATGCAGGAAAGAAAAATGGAAAGAAAAATGAATAAAAAATTACAAATAAGAAAAAAAAAAAAGTAAAGAAAAAGAAAAGAAAATTTAATAAACACGAAAAGTTAACAAATCTGATGAAATTAAAAACGTGAATTTATGCGAAAATGTCCTTTTTTTTAAAGCTATTTTTTTTCTTTTTTTTTTTTTTGATTGTTTAAATAATATATACTGTATATATGAATAAAATTACAATTGCAGAACTAAAAGAGCTACTTTTTTTTTTGTTAGATCTATCTATTTTTTTCTATAATTTATTTTTACGCTTCTAAACTGGATTGATTTGCTTGATAAAATGCAAGACAAATTGATCTCGCGTTATCATCTAAACCAAGGTATTCAACGTTATGCCAAACATCACCATAATTATCAATAGTCATGGTATCATACCATTTATCACCATTTCCTAAATATAAATATTCAATAATTGGCTCAAATGTCTCGGGAGATGGTACATCAATTACTACTAGATCACCTTCTTTTACGTTGGTACAATTATCTCGAAAGAATATTGATTGAGAGGTAAGGTATTCTAAATGTACGAAGAATGATCTATCAATACCATTTACTCGTAATTCAAATGCATGATTTTTATTATTGTAATAACTTCGTCCTTCTTCATGTAAGCAAGTAACATAATAAGGAGCTGGGATTCCTTCGACAACAGACATGATGTAAAAAGTTTTTAGTATTTTTTTAATTGAGGGAAAAAAAAGAAATTTGAATTTTTGATTTTTGATTTTTGGTATTTGCTTTGAACTTTTTATAGATTTTGTTGATTTTTGATTTGTTTTTTTATTATTATTTGAATTTTTAAATTTTTTTGTTGCAAGAAATCTTCGTTGCGTTGAAGCATATTTATACGTCCGAAATTATAGAAAGTCGCTCATTTCTAATAATGGATACGAGACAATTTTGATGCATTTATTACCATTTATACGTTCATTCATATCATATTAAAGATAATTAATTACTCAAAATTTTTCAGGATTGTCTCTAATATGTGAATAATATTTATGCTGCGCTCTGTCGATCAAATTGATACGTGATTCTTTTTTTTTAAAAAAAGTAATTAAACAATAGTACAATAGTACCACCAACAATTCTTATTGTTCGAGTGACGATCAAATTTCTAAAAAAAAACTTTTGATTGTTTCATTTTTTTTGAAACTTGAAACTTAAAATTAAAATTCTAAAACTTGATTTAAAACCCAAACCCAATAATTTAAAATATTTTAAACTTTTCTGGGTAGCCTAAAAAAATTTTCCGTATTTTAAACGATTGGATAAAAAAAAAAAATTGTTTGCGTTTCATTCATAAATAAATATTATATGTACATATATATGTATAACGAAGTTTCACATCATTCTATTATATTCCATAAAAAGTTATGTTCTAATACCTAAAAGTACATCTTTTATATGTATATGTAACAAACGATAATAATAATAAAACCTTGTTTCAAACCTTACATAAGAATCCTTATTAAACAGGGGATATTCAGGATATTCAGGATGTTCAGGATGTTCAAAATTCCAATATTTTATTACTCCACGTTTTTTAGGATTAAATAAACAATAGTAAACATTAAACAAGTACGGTACAGCTTGAAATTTTAATATTAAAAATAAAACATAGTTACAAAGTTTTATATAATAAATAGAAGATAACAATCCTAATATTTAATACAAAGAAATTTTTTTTTTTAAAAAAAAAAAAAAATTTAAATATTAGACACAAATTCTGTGATATCTCTAACAACCGATTTAGTGTCTTCCCATGGTGGTGAGTGTCCAATATCTTTATAAACGATTTTTTTCCCATTTTTAGCAAGATTTGCAAATTGTAAACTATGTTCAAGCGTAATTAATTTATCTTTCTCCCCGATAAGATTTAATGTTGGAATATCTAAAGAACTAAAGAAATCTCTAAAATCAAATTCTATAATTAAATAAAATTTTTCTTAATTAGTTTATATATATAAATAATGATTTTTTTTTTTTTTTTTTTGAATTAATACTCACGTTTAGCTTCAAATTTTCGATATTCAGGGGGTATAATAATAGATTCACCAAGCTTAAAAGCACGAAATTGATCAGATATTGGTTTATAAGTTCTAAAATTCGAAAATCCGTTTAATCCATAAGCAATTGTTGAAAATTTATAATCTGGATCAATTGCTGCGATAGAATATTTTACAAGTTCTTCACTAATTAAACTTGCCTCTGTAAAGTTTAAATATATCATTCCTCCAATAGAAATAAATCCATCAATTTTAATATCAGGATTATTTTTCATAAATGTCATAGTAGTTGGAGTTCCCATTGACCATCCAACTGTAATTATTTTTTTATTTGGTTTATCTGTTTTAATTTTTGTTATTACGGCGTGAAGATCTTTACTACTTAATTCAAGTGAGTACTCTTTAACATCTCTAGGTTTATCACTTCGTCCAGTTCCTCGATAATCCCATCTAACAAGATGAAATTTTTCTTCAAGTTCTGTATCATACCATAATGGATGCCAAGAAAGACGTGATGACATATATCCACTGGTAAATAAAATTGTGGTTTTTTCTGGATTTCCTTTTTCTTCTACATAAATTTGAATTCCATTTTCACCATTAACATAATAATTAACAGTTTCTATTGGAAATGTATAAATAGGAACTTGCGTAATTATTACTTTAAAAAAGAAACAACTAATAATTGTTAAAATTTTGATCAAATTCATTTTTTTTTTTTAAATTGGTGATAATAAAAAAAAAAAAAAAAAAGAAAATAAATATTTTTTTTTTTTTTTTTTTTTCCAATGAAAAGGTTTATTTACTGTCTATTTATGATAAATCTTTCTCAATGTTCTAGATTCTAATCTTTGACCGCTTATTTAGAAATCTCTTTACATATATATGTCTAAATTTCCTAAAATTTATAAAATCATTATATCAATCAATCTTCATTTTTAGCAATATTTTTTTTTCAAAAAATGACGTGTAACGACTGTCACGTGATAATTTAAAAATATATTCGTTTTCTCTTAAAATTTTCCCTTAAAATTTTCTTTTTTTTTCAAAAAGATTTATATGTTAAACGATCAAAAATCAAATCTGCTAAATCTAAAGAAACATAATAAACATAAAATATTAATATTATAATGGCAGTTGTTTTTTTTCACTCCTTTAGCTAGAACTCTTTTTTTGGCGATCAACTCCTGCATTTGGGGGATAAGAGAATTGAGCTACAATGTATTATCGGTTATACAGTATCCGAAGTCACGTGTAACCTACAAATCAAACCGCCTACCGTTTTTTCGGGTGATGCTGTGTAAGTTCGTGAACATGTTACAGCTGATTTCAAAAAGGTCGGGACACTTAGCAAATTTTAATGAACTCGAAAATATTCGATAAAGCCCAAAATAAGATAACATTATACCACCATTCTCGGAACAGTACTCCAAAATTAGCGTGTGATTTTTATTTTATATCAAGCTTTACCGAATATTTCCGAGTTCTTCAAAATTTGCTAAGTGACCCGACCTTTTTGAAACTAGCTGTAAATTGAATATTTAACATACTATTATCCCCTGATCGGCACCATTTACACGGTTATGCAAACGTAGTTATACATACTGGGTAGCAGATTTTATATGTATTTATGTATCCGAAATTAACTCTAGATCTTGATTAACGTTCTCGACCTAGCCGGCTAGTCCTTTGTGTGTTAGTGTGTGTATGGAGTTTGATTTGTATATGCATACAGTCAACTCTTTTTATAGCGAATTTTGATATACCGAATTTCACAATACAGTCGTCATTGGTTATACCGTACCTGTATGTACCGAACTTTGGTTATACCGAACTGAAACTTACCAGAACTTATTTTTTTTATAATTAATTACACTGAATATAACGAACTTGTATATAGATCGTATACCGAACTCATATTAACAACAGCCCGGGTATATTAGTTTAATATTGTTTATCACCTGATTTATAAAATTAGTTAAAAGGTTGATGATCTGATAATCTTTTTTATCTTATCGCCAAGAAGGGTTCAAAAATTAATAATTGTTTGATTTGGCAAAGGATACGTCACATGTTCAAACATTAAACTTAGCGGTCAAATTGCATAAAGTTAAATCCCATTCTGATGATGCATATAACGACCAGGCTGATATTTTAGCTAAAGGTCTTAATGAAACATTGTTTTCTTCCGTTAATCCTTTGGGTTTAGAATCACAAACGTGTACTGTTGTTTGGAGCAACGAATTCACAATTAATCGCAATATTAGAAAATCCGTTAATTAATTACAGTACAAACGACTACAATCGCACTTATCACATAGAGATTAAAAAATTCTCCAACAGCATAGCTTAGAAAATCAATTATATTCCGACCGCACTGCAAGTTTGAAATTTTTCAAACTATGCAGTTGGCGGATCAAAAATTCAACCTTATAGTTACCAACATTTGATATTCTAAACCGTAATTTTCCGGGTTTATTGAAAGATCTAAAGAAAAGTTTTATGTGCAAACAAGAAGTTGAAACAACCGATCACCTGTGGACGTGTAGAGAAATTTTGGCTATTCTCAAAGATGTTTTTAACATAAACAGATCCTCATTTCACTACTCAAAACTAATGGAGATAAATTCATCTTGTGCATTGATAATACGGTTAACCAGACTTTAATTTTTAAATGAACAAACCAAAATTTAAACAACATATCAAATTTTCATAACCTTTACCTATTTCTTATCAATTTTATCCCGCTAGATTTATCTGGTACTTTTACCGAGCATATTATGTTCCAAAAATTGATCAAATAATTGCTTTTACCTTTTGTTTATAATCTTCATTTAGATATATATACTTCCGTTTTTAAAGTATGTAATAAGCGTTTGAAGCAATAGAAGTTAGCCAATAATATCACAAAAAATCCTTCGCCAATTACAGACACGAGGAACGTAATGGTTCCGCTAGCGATAATACCTTCTTACGAAGAATGGGTCCACAAAGAACTAATGCTTGGATTTATTATAATCCTTACAATGATTTTCGAAATCCGCCAGACTCAACTAGTTTATGGATTCGTTTCACATCATCAAATTTTTTACATAATGAACCTTGGTATCAATTTATAGGCTTTTCTTTCTGATGTATCTTAATTTTAATATTTCTTTATTTTATTCTATTCCTTGTTTTTTATCACCCCTTTGTGTAGGTTAGGCCATTCCAAATTAATAATTAGTTTAACGTCCTCCTTTTTTTTTGAAAAATTTCGTATTTTAATAAACATTAATACATGTCACGTGACTATGTAGTATTCCTCGACGCCTCGTGTAAAAATTGATCAATACCACTTGGTTTGGTTCATCCCAAGAACAAATCAATCTATCGCTAATTCTTTTTATAATTTTACAAAAATTCAAGTCAATTTAGGATAAATACAAGGTGCTAACGAACCAAAAACATAATTCCAAAACCATCGACCTAAACATCAATAATCATATTACTCCTGCAGAAATTTCCCCCAACAAGAAAGGTGATCGAGTATCCCAGGACTTTATATCAACGCAATGGACCGTCACCAACAAACAATATCGAAAAGCAAACAAGTTGTTTATTCGCATTATCAAACACTTAAGAAAAAGAAACTCACACACGATCACATTCAATACATCAAAACTAGAATATATATTTCAACACACGATCCTTTCTTACATTCAATGTCAAACCACTTAAAAAATTATTCAAACAAAAATTAAATTTACCCGTTAATACTGCGGAGAATATTATTTTTAACAATTTTTTCCCCTCTATCAATAATTTCTTTGATATTCAAGTTAAATCTCAACTAAATATTTTATCTGCACTTTTTAACACACCCACATTGCGTCCTATTGCTCTTCAAAAATTATATCATCTACAACAAGAACTTTGGTACCCTAGAATTCCCTCTGATATTAACGCTTATATGACTAATGTCATCAACCCGATTTACCTCACAAAAAGTTTAGCGCTAATCAACCAATATAATTTTAATATAGATCTCATATTTGATATCGACATCATTGGAGGACATACCCCTAAAAGAGAATACATTAAAGATTTATCTACCAGAGACTTAAATCTTTAAAAAACTCAACAATTTTAAGGGCAAGACACCTAAATGGTTTTTAAACCTCGAAGAAAACTATATCCTTAGCAATTATTGACGTCCATCGTTCCCAATTAAAGACACTTTCAACATCATCAACTGTTCCCACAAAGGACTCCCATCATGATAAGTATCCATAAACCCAAAAACGAATGGACCATTCACTGGAACAACCACCTCAAAACTGTTATCTTTGGAAAAACACTCTTACAAGATTCCACATCAAATCAATCAATCACTTGTATGGAACATCAAATATCATCCATACCTTAACGCCTATGACACTGAGTTGACTCCTAGACGTCAATCATTGATATTGACACCGTGCGAAGGTTGTTCCCTCAATTCTTATTCCCACACGATTTACATCCAAAATGTGTTATCGCAACAAGGACTAATCAATTATTACTTTTCAAAATTTTTTTCTAAATATTCTTCTGAACACAAATTTTATAAAATCGTTTTAACTTTACCTATTCTATTTCTACTAAACCTTTTTTTCAGTATTCGTTATATAGCCTATGAAAATTTTTTAATACTTAATAACGTTACACCTTTACATAATACCCTAATATTATTTTTTTCTCCTGATGATTTATCATAGTTAACCATACACAAATTAATTTCACCTTAATTTGTCAAAAAATTATATTAAATAAACCCTTATCAATATTTCTACACAATTTAATGGTCACTCTGATTTTGTTTTTTCACTGGCGGTTCGGTTAAACAAATTGGTACTCCTCATTGCATAAGCGGATATGGATGGACACAAACACATCCTGCTAGTCCCAAATTAGAATTTAAAGGTTCTACTGCTTTTTTCCGTCTTCCACAAAAAGTGAATCAATGGGCATTTTATCAGCTTCAATTACTTTATCGTTCAACGTACCAGCACCCTATACACGAACTCAGCTAACTGCATATCCACATACGAAAAACGTCTTAAATCACCATGTATCAGTCATAGAAGAAAGATAAAACAACATACTTAATCTGGGACCTAATTTTTTGGATCCTGGAACACAGACACATCATCCTATTCATTAAAAAAGTCAAGGCACACACCGATAACAACTTTAACGACATTGCAGATCGCTTAGCGAAAGCAGGAACTCTCATGCAAGATCCAATAGTAGTCAACTTCAAGTTTTTTCTGGGTTTCATCAATTGGAATAATATATACATAGTCAACCAAAACATAAGACAATGGAGCAACACTCCGATCAGAGCTAACATTTTTAATTCGCTCATTAACAATGCATCACTCAAACCGATAGAACAATACATTTTGGAAGGACAAGTCGATTGGTATTATTCACGCCTATGGATTAATCCCAACCCATTTAACTCCCCCACATGTGATAAACTATCTCAAATTTTATATATCCCACAGCAGACATTCTACAACGTAACTACCCACGCCTCTACCCTTCCGGACCTATACTTTGCACCGAATGCAATACACAACCTGATACAAATGAACACTTGATGTTATGTCCAAATCATTTTTCATCAATCCAGACAATGTTAACCAAACACAAAGATATTGTTTTATTTAACTTACTCGAGACCCACGCCTCTGGTCTCACTTACGATTTACGTCATCACATCGACAATTCTCCACTATTTAAAATGGGATCGGGAATCAAGCCTAACAATATCACCACATTTACTAAATATTACCTATTATTCATATTAATACACAATTTAGTGCCGTCTGAGCTTTCTTCGCTCTTCTATTATTATATCGGAAAACGTTATCTACGAGACAGAATTTTTATAGAATTAATTCTCCCATTTTTCAAGATTTAAATGCCGCCACTTGGATGGAACGTCATCGTCCTTTTAAACAATGGGAATCATCCTTAGGAATCACTCGTAAAAAGAAAAAGCGTTACTTCAAACTTATAAACAACAACGACAAGTACAACCTACACGCCCGCCTAGAAATAGGATAAATTGCCGCACAAGGAATATTAACACACGGAAACCTTACTCCAACCATCTTAATCGGTTGGATAGTACCGCCTATATCAGGTGAATTTCTTGTAATTTTTTACATTCGGGATCATGGGTAAATTATTAGAATATTCTTTTATTTGATAATATAGATTTAGCAGTTGTTATTTATAATTTTTCTCTATTTACTATTCCTTAATGTTATACCTTTTATTTCTCTTATTTAGCTTTGGCTACAGTCGCTTCTGTTCTCTGAACATAAGAGACTTTCTTTTCCTGTTTTATATTATTTTTTACCAAAGTAACAACGTCAATTGGCATTTTGGTTACTGTGTTTTTTTGAATTACTTTCGATTCTATTATGTACAGTAGTCTCCATGTAATTTATACTGTAACTTGGTTCACATTGAGAAATAAAAATAAAAAATAACAATAAATAAAGTAAAAAATAGACTTTATTTCTGAGTGCAATTTTATATCAATATTAAATGATATTATGATAAATAGTCAAACATGTTATCTTCAAGTAACGCATAAATCATTAGCAAGACCTTTTATTTATTAATGACATATCAGATATTACAGATTTTACAATAAAATTCACTAGGAGGGGAAATGTAAAAGAGATTATAAGAAAATTCAAGTATTGAAAGAAGATTCTTAACAACTCAAGGAATCACCAACGAAAATTTTGATCAAAAAAATACAAATTTAAAACAAATTTATCAAGCACAATTACAAATTCAACCAACAGTTCAATCATTACTACAAAAGTATTTATCAAATGGTAAAACAACACAAGCTGTTGATATAGATTCACTTATACCATCATTAAAAGATACAGTATTATCTTTAACAAATGAAGATTTAAAGAAAAAATTAGAGAAAATAAATGTTGTATTGAATTAGATATAGAAATCATTTCGGATTTATTTGATTACAACATATTATTGATTTAAAATTAACAAATGAGGCTGAATATAGTGGAAAAGAATATTCTGTTATATTCTTTGTCGGTGATACTTTTGTAATTATTTAGTAGAGAAAATTAAACAAATGAAATTTAGTAATGATGTTAAAATTTGTATTTGCCAATTCAGAAGATTTATTTGTATTGAATGGAGCTTTAGAATATTGTACAAGAAGATTATTAATGGAATGTAATAACTAGCTTGCTTAGGAGATAATTTTCTTTTTTTGTAGTTATTTTTCTTAATCTTCTTAAATATATATTTTTCTCAACTCATTAAAGTTATTTAAAATAAAGTAATTAAAAAAAAAGTTTATCCCCCATTAACGTAGTTAATGCTAAATAAGTTTAAATACAATAATTTTGAGACGCTTTACCCTTTTAGATATTTTCAAAAAAGGAAAAGCACGAGTTAAATAAATCATTGTCTATTAGTTCATTTTTATGTGCGCCTTCCTAGTAATAAAATCACTTTTAGATAATGGGCGATTTCTTTCATTGGAAAATCTTTTAAATACTGTATATCCACTGATTTACGATACTTTACTTATCATTCTTCAACTCTTAAATAAAATAAATAGTTCAAAATACTGAAATAATAATAATGATAATCATATGAATTATTGTGGTTAATATTTAAAGAAATGTATCCAAAAGGAAGATATACATTTTCTGAAATATTTGATAGAAATATACTTTCTTCTATGTTAGTAAGTAAAAATTGGTGTAATTGTTTCTTACCAATATTATGGTCAGCACCATTTTTTTATCCATTTGAGATATATTATCAACTATAAACACTTACAGTACCTTTCATGTTTATCTTTGAATTGAAAAAACAAAAACTCGATAATCATGGAATTACATTACCTTCAACATGATAATCCTAAATTTAATTATCCAATATGTTTAAAAAAAAAATACAAATTCTTATATTAGCAAAAAGCATATTTGAATGGTGCATAGAATATAATTAATTATATTGTTATGATATTATATTAGAATCTTTACTTGAATTATTTTCAAGTAAAGGAACGAAAATAGATTAATTTGAGTTCGGTTGTATGAAATATTATTCAATTAAATATAATTGTTATGATATATTTAGTAATATAAATTCATTTAATTTTAATAATATTTTAAGCAAAGATTCTATTAAAAATATTTTTAAAGATACAAGACAATGTTATTATCAAAGGATACATTAGATTTATGAATTTTAATTTCTTCTCAAAATAATTTACAAAATTTTAAATTAATTAAATATAAAGGTTGTCGTATTGCATGTTGGTTAGATTCTTTAAAAACTCATAAAATTTCTTTATCAAGAATTTATTTTAATGAAATCGAATTTTTATATCATGATGAAAATCAATTAAAGGGTTATATTAAAGGTGTTGATATTCAAAAATTATTAAATAAAAGATTAATTCATAACAATAATGGTGATAACAAAAACAACAACAGTAATAGTATAGTAATAGTAATAGTAATAGTAATCAAACTGAAACCCCTTTATTAGATGCTACTTTCCTAAATTTAAATATGTAGGATTTAGAAGTGGTTATTTGGAATGGAGAGAATGGATTAAACACAAATAAAGATAATTATAATTTATTTGTTAATAAAATTTATTAGTAATTTCAAATATCACAATTTTAATTATACTTTATAATTTGTCAATTCTGCTCAAGAATCTCAATTTAAATCTAATAAATAAACGAAACTTTAGAAAATTTCATGAACTTGGTGCAATTCATATCACAATCATATATCAATAACATCATGTTTAAAGCGATTTGTCATAGTATTTATATTCAAAGAAACTTTTTAATTATTAAAAGAACATCGGTGGTTTCTAGTGTATATAGTGTAAGTGTAAAATAGTGAAGCAAAATATATACCGATCATTAGACTAGAATAAGTGGAAGATTAGCAACATACTGTGCCTACAACCTAAATACTATACACTCAGTTTAATCGATTTCAATTAAAGTGATTTTTGACGATTTATTGAAACTAATAAATTCTCTGGAGGTCGTTCACATTTAATACCTGGTAACTCTGTATGGTCACTGTAGCTACTTTTCTAGATAAAATAATATAAAAATAAAATAAAATGATAAAATAATAATTGTAATATCCTATCAATACAGTCAACATAATATTATCTATCTTATCTAAAAATAATAATAATAATAGCCGCTATAATAAAATAAAAAGTTGCAATAAATATTTTATGTTATATCGAATCTAGATCCTCCTCTGGGTTTCCTTGGCTGCCTGTTTGTAGGTGTAGTTCTTTGATTGGTATTTTGATTTCTAGGACCTAAATTAACTTGTCTCATTGTATTATTTGCATTAATTGTCTCCATTGTTTGCTAAAAAAATAAGAATAAATTAATAAAACAAGGTAAATCGAATTTTTTTTAAAAAAAACCATAAATTTACTCACCTCTATTCTTCTCATTGTAAAGTCATAAGCATCATATGTATTAGCAACTAACAAAATTTCTGGGAATAATGCATCGATACGTTTCTCTGGAATTGTTGACGGCCAAAAATTTAACGAATCATCTGTTAAATAGATATATAATGGCTCCATTTCTTTTTGATTTTCTAAGGTTAAAAATCGGAACATGAATCTTTTTAAAGCTAAAGAAAATGCTTCCGCTGGTATCATTACTTTCACTGTAGTTTTCCGTTCAAAATCTACAGATTTAATTATTGCGTTTTTCATCTCTGTTGAAAGTACAGCTTTGTATTTGTCATGAATATATTTAATTTTAAGATTGGCAACTTGTTCTTCAATGAATTCGTATAAATCCACCAAGTGTTTAAGTCGTAAATCGATATTTAATAATCTAGCGAATCCTTCGTGTGCATACAGTGAAGACAATTTCATCCATCTTGAAACATAATCCTTAATAGGTATCTCTCCATCTCCAACTGCTGTACGTTTAACAAAACTTAGGAGAATTTCCAATGATGATAAAATTTCTGATGCGTTGTCAGTAATTGATTCTTGTGGGGAAACTCTAGAAACGCCTAATAAATTCATTTTTTCAATTGGGATGGGTTCTTGAGTTATTAAATTCTTAATATCACCAAGAATTCTCATACATCCTTGAAAAAGTTCCATATGATATGGGAAACGTTCCAAATATAACTGAGACTCTGGTTGAGTTTCTATGTAAACTTTTTCAAAAACCAGAATATTCGCCAATTCCGCTTCAATTTTTGTCAAGTCATAAATAATATCTTGTCCTTTTGCAATTGCTAAATTTCTTTGACTATATGCTAGAATTTCGTCATCCCAATTAAAATTTATGATATTTGTGGAAAGAGCATGGTTAATACGCATAGATTGAAGGTAATATCCATTAGTTGTATTTGGTCTTGCTGATTGTAACTTTGAAGTTGATGAAACAGTTTGTTCGGCATTAAATGTTGGTTCATCTAAAAACTTGAGAGACATACAAGTTCCGGAAGGTATTAACATAACTTCCTTTAAAAATTTATTTTGTACGTCTACTAAAAAATCTAAGATCGCACATAACAAGATTCCTGCATCCTTTGGTTCCATCAAACCAAAAACAACTGGAAGGTTATAAGCCATATTCGGTTTTTTTCTTGGAAGTTCATGACTTTGATATCGTACTACAAAAGGTAAGACTCTATTCCAACCTCTACAAAAGTCATCAAATGCGGTTTTTAGACCTTTGAAAATTTGGTAATATTCACCTCCATTTGATTGATTCTCTATAAATTGTCTGAAGGTCATTTCTCTTGCCTTCTGTCTTGTTAGCTGATAACCGAGTTTTGAGTTTAAAATTTGAACAAATTTTACAATAGGCAAAAGATGGTTTACCAATTCTAATTGTCCAGCATATTTGAAGAATATTGAGAGGAATGGATAATTGGTTCTGTTTTTTATCAAATCACTCATATAATAAGCACGAAAACTTTCGAAGTTAACCAATCCAATCGTTCTCCATAAAGCTGGTAAATTTTCTACTCGGTATTGTTTATCCATGACTAAAGTTTGATTGATTTCGCCTACAATCTTTTGGTTTTTGGCTAAAGCTGCGTTTAATTTCATACGAAAATTAGTTGCAGTTTCAGTTATATTTCTAATTTGTGGAGCAATGTAATTTCTATGGAATTCAGTTTCCCAATTCTCACGATCAGCAGATGATTTTATTTGTTGATTCGGCAATGGAGGCTTCTCCGTCATTGAAGAAATTAGAGAATGAAACATTAACGCCAAATTCTAGTTTAAATTAAAATTTTATTAATGAATTATTTCATATCAAAGGACAAAACAAAAGCTTATAGTTTACCTCATCCGAACAATTGAGAATATTCTTGAGAATTGCCCAATCACTTCGAATATGATCCATACAATACTTTTCAGCATCGGTAGCGGCTTGATTATTTTTTCTAAGAAAAGCAAGGGCAGGTTGAGGTGCAGATGCTCCAATAAGAGCGTGAACAATTAAATGTAGAATACGATATGATGTAGGTGGCAAAGATCTAACAGAATGAGTCAAAGTTTGATTAGCCGGTTCTCCGATATATCCTGCTTGATCTTTTGCCGATACTTGGGCAATTGGCTCAGAATCAAGTCTAGTATTTCCTGCTGCAGGTGTATATTTAGTTCCACCGATAATACTTTTACAATTTGGACATGTGCTAGTAGTAACAGCTCCACCACAATTTGCGATTAAATATTTCATACCACATTTACAAGCATACCTTGTAACTCCTCCTGCTGATTCCGAATCTGAAGTACATGTTAAAATAAACAAATTCTGGCAATCTTGTAGTCTGTGTAGGTACATTGCTAGTTGAGATGAATTTGGTTCAACCGATGTATGAAATGCGATTGTATGTGCAATAACAAATTTCAAAATCAAATCAGTATTATTAATTGAATCATTAATTTGAAGTAAAGGTTGTTTATTCGACAAGATTTTTGTTGTGATTGTTTTAAATAATACTGAAAAGTTATTCATTCCAGCAAGTTCTTTAGTCACGAAGTCAGCCAATTGCGTTTCTGGATGTCGCCATACTCTTGAAGCTCTTATTGCGTGAAGACATACAAAGAAAAGTCCAAATAAAGATAATTTAGCTGTCAAAGTAGTTTTTTTCTTAATGTTTTGTATAAATTCTTGGAAGGGTGCTTTATTGCCTATACCATAAAAAATCATAAAGCCTTTTTCTAATTCATTATATTCAGGTAAAATACAGTATGGGTTATAAGTCAAACGATTTTCTTTAATATCTTCCCAATTTAAAGTTCCAAGCCATGGCAAAATTCTTTTTTGAGCTTCACAAAATTTTCTGACATCATCGATTGAAAAATCCCTCTGGCATAAATCTCTTAAAAAGTACATTTTGAGAGAATAAACCAAAGGGTGTGCGATATTCATGTAAGTATTAATTTGATTGATTAATTCACCACTATCAAAATCGTCATATTCCATTTGATTATATGCAATAGGTCTATTCTTATCTTCTTGAATAAAACTATCCCAGAATCGACGAACGAATTCTTTAAGAAAAGCGATAGAAGTAATTTTTTGCAATGCTGGCGCTCCTTGTACATATAAAGCTTCAAGAGCATGTCCAAAGAAGGGTTCTAAGTATTTTAATTCTTCATTCATGAAGAAAGTCTGTTCAATAACATCGCAACATAAAGTAGCCATGTTTGTATCCAAATCATTCAAACATTTATTGATAATATTTAACCGAACAGATCGTCTTAAAGCTTCTGCGGGATTTGTAATTAATGTAAAGAATACATCCTCTTGATCTGCATCTTCTTTATGAAAGATTCTTTCGATGATTGCACCCATCAATGAAAAAGGTTCATTCGAGAATATTTTTTTGTACAAGCTTAATCGAACGCCTGATTCAATCGGAATCAATTTAAGACATCTCATGATAAATGATCTTCTTGGAATTAAATTTCTCTCATTTTGCTCTAATTTATCTAGCTCATCAAGTACAGTGTTAACAAATTTTTCAGATAGGACTTCCTGGTTGTCTGAACTTAATCCAAGTTGAACTATTACTTTAATACTATCTAAAGGAATCGACTTCGATGCAACTAAATCGTTTACTATACGTAACAATTGGAGAGCTGGCAAATTCTTTGCTCGTGTTATCTTACTACTAAGAGATAGTACTTTTGTGACATCATGCTGCCATCTATCAATAAAGTGAACATTTGCTGCACCTCCAAAATTACCAGGAATTCGCTGGAACATCATTTTTGTTATTTCCTTAACAAGATATTTCTCAAAACTTCCTCCGATAATACCAGTGCCTCGAATTTCAATATTTTCAATTGTTGTTGAGGCCATTAGAGCTAGCTGCAATTGGGCTAAAACTTCGTTAGCATTTTTCCACCAATAAGTGTGAAGGAGTATTGGTTGATACACTTTATCTGCACCAATAAGTAGTTTCAAGATTATCGATAACATTTTTGTATTTCTACTTCCCCCATCATTTGATGCGACAACGGTAACAAAGTCATTAAAATATAACTCAGGAAACTGTTCAAGAGGCGAATCTCTTAATTGCGGAACTGACGTAAGAATATTATTTTTAAAATCTTTCAAATGATCCTCAATTACCCAATCATAAAGTTCATTAGTTGCACTATCAACTCTATCCTCGTCCTGTTGTAATAATGCTATTTCTTCCTTATAATATCTTTTAAAATTGTCAATTTGTTTCATAAAATATAATGAAAAAGGAAATTTAAGATCATATAAACTTCCTGCTGGCATAATATATCCATCAGGCTTTGGATCCGGCAAATCATCAATTTTAACAATTTTCTTATCTTTATAAATTTGTTGCCAAAATTCGAATAGTTCGTCATCATTTTCAACGTAGAAAAATGTTTTTGTCGCCGATAATCTTTCTAAAGCACATAAAATTTTAGCCATCGGTATTCTAATTAATGATCTAATATGTGCTTGAAGTGCTAAAGAAAATGAAGAATATGGATATAAATTTTGTTTATTTGACGCGACTTTAAATTGCCAATCATCTGTTGATTTTTCTTCAATCCATTCAAGAATTCTTGCTTTAAGACATTCTATAAATTTTGGGTGATCTAGAATATTTTCGCTTAATATCCTAGATTTTAAAATTTTAAAGATTATCAGAAAAAATTATATCTAGTGAAGAATAAAATTTGAAATACTTACCTGATGTGATTAACTGATTTATCACTTGATGGATATTTCATACACAATAAACACCATAACATCTCTTGCTGTAAAATTTTCTCGAATCGATAAGTAGAATTGATAATTTCAGATAACGATCCATCCAAAAGACTCGATACAGAAACGTCGTTTCTTGACAATGTTTCTATAGTCACTTGCTTCCAACCACACATAAAGTTAAATGATACTGGAGTGAATCCTTGACCTCGGTGAATATGAAGAATGATACATGCATGTTTCATAGGTATTCTCTGTTCAATTTGATTCTTTGTTAAGAATTCACTTCGGAATTGTTCAATAATGTATTTAGCTAGCTTAATACATCCAGTATTAATGGTAGTTATATCGCATTGAAGGATCAACACATGATCAGTTGATTCTAACCAGAAATATTTTACCTACAAATATTGGTTTATATATAAAGTTGATCTAAATAAATTATATATGACCTTATATCATTTTTTTAACTTACCCGGTTTGAAAGTTGAACTTCAGTTTTGAAAGTTGACAATTTATCTACTTGACAGCTAAAAAGATCTCGCAAGCAAGGATTAACGTCCGTATTAATATTTGAGAATGTGTTGACAATTACTAAATTTCCACTTGGTTCTGCCAACGAATTTTCATGACTAAATAATGCGACAAAATAATCATAAATACTATCGTGATGCTGTTGATGGAAATAAACATGTTTTCATCGATTAATTTCATCTCGTTCTAAAGCTGATCGTTCAGCTCTTATAACTCCATCAGAAGTTGCTATTGCAATTAAACATTCCTTGCATTTTTCTAAAATCTCATCATCAGCAGCTATAGGATTACTCTTTGTAACGTCAATCACTAAGCTTTGTAAGGTTTCATCTTTATCGAACCTAATGAATAGATCCTTCCAGGTGAATTTATTGCGTAGAGTTACTTGATTAACTCCAACCAAAGTTGACATTTGTTTTACCCATCCGTCTAGATGTTGCACAAGGTCTTTTTGTCTATCATTAAGTATGTCACTAATCGACATTTTTTGTTTTTCAAATCGATTAAGTAGTGGAGGATCAGCTGAAGCCAAATTCTTCTCATCCATGACAAGAATACATTTGAAATTCGGCGAAACATAACTAGTAAATATGAATTAAAATATTATTCAATCTTAATTCGAAAACATAATCAAACTCTTAATTAATTAATACGTAAAATAGTCAACTTACAGCATAGGATTAGTGTAAGCTCCAAGTGCAACTCGTGTAAAGTATTTGGGATTTTCCTTGTCTCCCATGACAATATAATTTTGATCCCATAAATCATAAAGATTCCCTAAGCAAAACTAAAATGTTATTTCTTTGAGTAGTCACAATTGAAATGCTAGTAAAATTAAGAAATTACCATAAATTATTTCCAAGTCTGTTAGAATCAATGGTCTACCTGCCTCTACACACATCTGAATAAAGTAAATATATCAATACAAAAAATGTTAGCAAAAAATAGATTTAATAAATAAATTTTTTTTAGGTGATATATTATTTACCATGATTCTACTTAAAACACTGTAATGATAATCATCCCAGTCATCAGGAAACTGTGATCCTAAAATTACAACAGGATCCAAATCTCTTTGTTTTAACCGATAAGTTAATAAATTTACGATCGAGTCACTTTTACCAATAACCATCAAATGATGTGCATCAGGATCGTCTAAGTTTGAATCGATCAATTTTTCAACAGGAATTGGTTTATAGAACCACGAATTATGATTATTAAATGTCTTAAGTACGTTTCCAAAATATTTTTCATACAATTTAATGTTTTCTGTCCCCCCAAAATTGCGAGCTAATGCCATTTGAATATTCTCTGGAGTCATTTCATCTAATGAAAGCCATTTGACGAATGCGCAATAGTCACGAAGACCATGAAAGTTAGGCAAAATTTGACCATATTTTTCATAATCCTCAAATGCTTTAGCTAAAGGTTCTAAAACGCCTCTTTGTACAATAATCCTTGTATTTAATAAGCGCTCAGCAGTATCAACTAAATCCTCTAAACTAAATTGTGGCCTATAAAATATATACATATATATATATTTATAATTTTTATATAAAAAAATCTTGATAAATTATCAATATAATAATACCTTTGAACAAGTAATGCGCGACTACTTTTACTATTATTCAGGCGCCAATTAGATACTCCTATCACCGAAACAGTCGGTCCTGTAGACGGATAGCTTGGCTCAAGCAGAGAATGAAGTACTTTTAACGGATTGAAAGGACTTGTTTCGGCCAAACCAACTAATAAACATCATAACGAATAAATTAGGTCAAATTCAATTAAAAAAAGTAAAATAATGTAAAAGACTATTAGCAAAATAAAAATCACCATTATCAAGTAAAATAACACTAATAACGGGAAATTGCTTGGAAGTCATTTCTTGATATTTATTTGCCTTATCAAATACTTTTATTATATTATAAGAAGTAGAATATGAACAGCATTGGTGCGAAATTAAGTATAACTGTGGTAAATTTCTAAAGTATTTGTCATTTGAATCAGATCCACGTAAATTTGAGCTTATAAGACGAATCGCTAAAGATTTTGAAGAGCCAGGTGTCCCTATAAGAAACAATGGGATTCGTGTCAAAATGCATACAATCATAACCAAAACATTTTCTAATAAAGCTTCATTATACGCTGTTTTAGGTGGACATTGCATCCTATTAATATAATCTTCTTGTTCTTCACGAATAATTTTGGCAAACATATGTTCCCCATATAAGCTTTGTGATTTTGTAATATTTGCTCCATTTCACGACGATATTATTTTCATAAATCTTGTTCATATAACCGAGAATGGTAACAAAGACTAAGTGCTAAAACATAAGATCTAGTTATTATGGTTGGATTTCCAGGTGGTGGATATCTATGTTCCCTTCTGTAGACTGGACGATTTTCGAGAGAATTATAAAAGAATTTCACTAACGTTATAGTGCTTTTAACGTCACGTAAGCTCACACTATATGGTTCCTCAACTTTATAAATGAATCTTTGAGAAGCATGTAAGAGTTCTGCAAATACAGGATGTGCTAATTTTTTTAATTCTTTCCCAACCATGATTTGAATATATTTATGTTCATCATCTGATTTTAAAACACCATAATCCCACACATAATCCAAGATTTGATTAGGAAGTGGTTTGACTTGATAAACAAGGTTACTTTGTTCTTCATACATTTTAACCTTATTTGTCAAACCAGCTTCACTTTGAGCTTTTGTACGAATACGGTATAGGTTACAGGCAGAGAATAAACGAATATTTGGGTGGATTGGTTTCCCATTAAACATTCGATGGGATATCAAATCAGCAAGTAAACCTAAATAGTTGCTAGTATTGATCTCATCAAACAATAACCAAACCTCGCTTTTTCCTGCTTTTCTGAAGCATCATTCATAAACATCATAATAGTTTCTTCATCGATTCCGACGTGAAGGTTAAGTGCCTGAAATTGAACTTCAACCATCAAGGCCAAATAGGCGATCAAACTTGTCTATGAAAGAAATGAAATTTTAACAAAATTATTGTTTAGAAAAACAATGATAATGAAACATAACAAATAAAATCACCTTGCCACATCCTGCTTCACCACAAATTATGACCGGAACGTTCACACGTACTCTTAAAAGAATTAATGCCATCTTTATCAAGTTATCACTAGTTAGGACATATTCTGGTAGACTTAATTTTTGTGTTGACCCGCAAGCCATTCTTTCTAATTTCATTAAGAGCACATTTTCAGTCATAATATCATAATCGTCTATTATCCAATTATTTTGATCCTCAATTATTTGACTTTTTAATAAAATCCTAACATTATCATGAACTTTTGTTCTGTCCCGATATAAACATGATATTTTATCAGGAATTTGAGAATTGAAAAATATTATATAATGATTTGAATCATTCCATTGAACAATTGTACCAAGAAAAGCATTTTCATAATCGGCAGTTATTGATTCTAATTGTGCTTCTTTGGTTTTAATGGATCTAGTTGCAAAATCTTTAGAAACATCTATAAAGGCTCTTACTATTAAATTTCTAATATTATTTTCTTTTACCACTAATTTTAGATTATTTACACTCAAGAATTGGCTTGATGATAATCTAACTAATTGATCTGCAAGGACATTAACAAATATGTCAACAAACCTAAATGAAGAATTATCTTCGAAATTTTTGTTAAAGAAATATTTCTTGATAAGATTTAGACAGCGTTCTGCTGATAACGGTTCTTTAATTGCTTTATCTGTCTTAATAAGGATTTCGTTTGTATCTATTTCATTATTATTCAATAGATTCAGATAATTACAGGTAACTTGAATTGGACTATGAATTTCTTGAGAAACTCTCAAATTCTTAATGTTCCAAGTTAAATGATTGAACAATAAATACCATGCCATAGGAAGAGAATTAAGTAAATGTTGTTCTGTAGTAGAGGCTACTTCAATATAAATATAAGTAGGTGGTTCTGATATAGGCAGGCAAACTATATTGACATTAGTTGAAACTATACCCAAAGTTAATAACTCAAATAAAAACATGTTAACGTCTTCTGGATAGTCTGCTGATATTACATTGATATGTAAACTTTCTACAGGTCGGAGTTTATATTCCTTGAATTGACGTACAAGCCTCCCAAACTCCGTACCATCGCTTATTAAAAAGCTGCGTATAAATTTCCCTTTACTGAAACTATTCTCTTTAATCCATTCAGTTTTCCCTTGCCCAGATAAGTCAGAAGAAACACGTATAACATTCTGACATAATTCCTTATAAATTCCTCTCATAGCTTCAGTGTTTAAGCCATTAGTTGCATGAACATCTGAAGAGAATTGATCTAAAATATGGTGATGCGTTCCAGTTTCTCTGCAACAAATAAGCGCCAAAAAATAATCCTTCTGATCTCTTGTTGATCTAATTTGATTAACTAAATTATATTGTAGTTCAAAATCTAGTAACTCTAAATTTGCAATACAAAATAAGTGATTTTCATATCCATTATTCGATGCGAATAAACTTCTTTTTATGAAGATTGTTAGTTCCTCCATCGTAGTTGAAGAAGTGCATATCAAGAGTTGCCACGGTTCAGGATAATATCCGTGATTAGCATATAATGACATGATAATGTTTGGAACTCGTGTTTTATCAGTACAAGAAGCGACAAATAATTTACCCTTTCTAACTAAATCTGAAATTATGCATTGTCCAGTCGATTTAAGTCTACGTGATTGTCTCAGAATATTTTTAAAAATTCTTTTAATTCGTCACCGATTACGCAAAGAATTTTATAATTATCTTGGGACCCACATAAAAGTTCCTGAACATCCTTATGAGACGATAGCTAAGCTTTACTATTTACAAATTTAATCAATGTATTGCACTCTATTTCATTTTTCGTATCTAAAATTTTAGATGTGAAATAATCATAAAATGATAAGATATGGTGAATAGAAAAAAATGTTAAATAATAACATTTCTCTCGCGCACGATCAACTATATCCTTCCTACGAATTAAGATTAAAATCCATTAGTTTTTTTAAAAAAGATAATACAGTATAAAAAACATATTTACCATTTTTCAAGTTCATTGTTTAAAAATATAAGATAATCTTCCATATCACTTGTTTTTTGTATTTTCTTTTCAAACTTTCTATAATCAAAATATCCAAGTTGCATTAACATGGATGCTATGTTAATTATTTTCTGTATAACATCAACTTGAAGAATAAATTCATCTATAACAGCATCAAAATCATTTAAAATATCATCTATACTTTATCAACTGTATTTTCTGATTTTGCCATTAAAAAGCTCGTTTACATAAATCCAAAATTTCATTTAAATTATATACTAAGTTGTTAGTGGAATATATTAATGAGGTTAAACATTTATCTTTTTTTCAAAAATGTATGTTCCATTGAGTACAATATTCTTAATTCTTTCCTTAGTGACTTCGTCACGATTTAAAATGTTAACGTACATTATTCGTAATGTATTACTGCAGTTATTACATAATGCTATCTTTTCTACTATAGTAGAGTCCTTTTCAATAACAAGCCGCAATTCTTTCAAGAGCTCATCTACATTTTCTATCTTATCTTTATTCATAAATGGAAATAAAAAATGTTTGACTTGGATAAGCGATGAAATCATATCCGCTTGAATTAATTTTTCGTCTAAATAATTATCAGTATAATTGATCAAATATCTGATACCAAATCTATCGATTATTTGTAGGGACATCATTAAATCTTCCGCAACTGATAATGCTTTTATCAAGTCCCAACTAACTTGGTAAATAGAGTGATTTCTACCAAGGTAATCAAAAAAATTATTTAATACGCGAAGTGTCACAGAATCGTCCTTTAAAATACAAATTGATTTTGACAGCCAATCATCTTCATTATGTAGCACTTTGAAAATTTTTACAACTTTTTTCAAATGCTCAAATCTTTCAATCCACTGAGGTATCTTCGAAAGATTTTTAAGAGCTTGCGAAAACTTCTGGTTTTTAGAAGAACTAGAAATTAATTCAATCTCTACATTAACATTTGTAATATTTTTTAAAAACGCATCTGAACATTTAACTTTTTCCCATTCCTTACAAAGGGCATCATATTTTTTAAAGACGGCTGGTGATAATACTTGCGATATATATTCTACATTTATTGCAGCATCTTCCCTAAGATAAACTTCAAAGATATTGTTGAAAATTTGAGATTGACCAAATTTGTAACAACGCTTTGCACTATCCAAAGTTTTCTCGTGCAACTTCCAATGATCTGATAAAATCGATTTATTCAAAATAACTTTATCTAAATTTTGCATACGTTTTTTTATGTCTTGAATGAAATTATTTACATCTGTAACCTTAGATGCTGAACAATGGTTATTATAAAACGTAAGAAGTTGATCGAGTTTAAGTTCATAATCGTGATACAACTTTCTAAGCTTTGCGATTTCGTCTCGAGAAATAGTCAAATGACCTAAAGACTTCTTTCCAATAATTTCATCAAAATATTGAAACAATTGTTCATCTGAATATTTCAAAAGCTGTTGTAGTAATTGTAAATTTATCGTTTTGTCTATAAGTAATCCATTAAGTTCAACGATAGACATTTGAATATGTTGTAAATATGTATTTGCATTGAGTCTTTGTACACTACCAGTAGAATTTAATATGAGAATTAAAAATTTACTAGACTTTATAATATTTATATATTGCTCTGAAGCGTCAGATACATTTGATTTTCTTTGTAATTCGTCCAAAATATAGCATAAAATATCTTTGATCATTCTGAAAGATTTATAAAAAAATAAAAAATAAATATTGATATATAATAATTCATTACGAGTTCAATAAACAAATCTTACGTGTTTGGAACTTTTAATATTTTGCTGCCTTTACAACCGCAAATCGTAAATATTTTACCAATCAATCGATCATTAATTTGTTGAATAGTTTTATTAAATACTACTTCTTTAATTATATCGGAAAATAATTCTTTAATCTCTTGTTCTTTTATCTGGCCTATCAATTTTATGGCATTAATTATTTGAGATTCAGGACATGCCTTTATGTTCTCTGTAGCAATAGTTATAAAATTTTGCCAAACATTTTTTCGATGACCAAGTAAAGGATGCATGCGTTCTAACTGGAAAAATATCAGAGAGTTGCCTTCGTTTGAAACATTTTTCTCATTCGTATTTAGTATAAACAAAAGAAGTATAAACCAATTTGTACAAATGCTTGGTAATCTTTTCTTTTTAGTATCAGAAAAATTATTTCGAAATAAATTATCCAAAAGTTCAGGGAATATATCTAATAATTTCAAATTACGAGATCGTGATATAAACTCTAACAAAAGTATGGCATCGTCACTTGACCAGTTAAAGCTATCATCTTGAAGAATGTTTCGTATAGCAGGAATGTCTTGATCTTCCCATTTCTGAATTGGATTTTTAAGTAAAATAAAATATGATTTCGGAAAACTTCAACGACACTATCCTGATAATTCTTTGGAATTTTTATTTTTTTAAAATGGTTTTCTAAGGCAACAACATCATCTTTAGAAATATTCTTTTGAAATTGGTTAACGAAAAATTTGACGATGTTTTTATCAATTTCATCATTATGCAAAAGGATATCATTCCATAGTTTGAGAAGGGAGTCATTATTATGACATAATTGAATTAACCACTATTAAAAAAAAAAGAAAATATGATTAAAATTCTGATTATGATGCATAATAATTAATTTACTAAAAAAATACCTTTGCAATATTAGTATAGATTTCGAATTCCACATCCTTAATATAAGGACCAATAATTTCTACTTCCTTAATAAATTTTTCTAACAAATCATCACTAGGATATTTTAAAGTATTTAAATGATAGATGAAACTATATTTAGGATCAACTTTCGTCGCAATCGTAAAAATTTTAATCCAATGAAAATAATATCGGGAGGCATTATGTTAGATTAAAGTTGTGATAGCGGTATTAATTAGAACATTGATATTTGAAGGAAAAACTTCTAGATCGTAATTATCAAGTGCATCGAGCAATAATTCAGAAGAGAAAGAAGTCGGTAGCTCATAATTCAAATTTTGTCTTAAAATATGATACCCTAAAAGAAGACATAAGAAAATTCGCTTTTCTTTCAATTTATTGTCGGTATTATTAATAATGTATTCAAGATTTGATGCACGTATTGTGACATCATTATAAAGATTTAATAAATGTTGATATTCCATAATCTTATCTTTAAGGTTGTAAGCTCTGATAGAGTTAAAGATGTAATCTACAAAAGCACAGTCTTTAACTTGAGCAAGATTTAATCTTTGACTTAAATTAGAACTATTTCTCCAAATGGCATATGATTGATTCTCTCTCTCAGTATCTAATATACGATTGTCTTTATCGCCATCACCTTCGAATATATTTTTTTCATTTCCATAAAGCGCGGGACTTTGTACATGAATAGCAAATCTATATTGAATCTGATTTCTTTCAGTGTTTGATACGGAAATAGTTATTGGTTCCGATTGCCAATGAGTCGGATTTTTAGGAAATGGTTGAAGTAATTTTACAATAGGGGTTTCCCAAAATCCTAATTCTTCGACACTACCAAGAACTATTGGTTGTCCAATTTTTTCTATCCCTTCCGGCAGATGAATATGAAACGTAAATGTTTTACTTGTCTTACTTTCCAGATTGATATTCATTTTTACGGAAAGTACAAAAACAAATAACATAAATTTTTTTTTAATTCACGTTTTATAAAAAAAACCTCCTTAACTGATGGATATGGAATTTTGTGCGACTATAATCATATGACAAATACATCAAAGTAATGTGCTACAAATACTTTACTGTAATAAGAAACTGAAACGCTAAAGTTTAATGAAAATCATTAATTGTCTTATGTAAGGAATGTATGAACATATGATTGTTCAATCACTTTCATTAAATGACCTATCTTTTTTTGACGATCGTTTCCGGTCAAATAAATAAGGTTTTGCGAATTTTGGAGTAATCTAAAAAACCAATTTAATTTTATACGTATAAAAAACTACGTAAACGCTTTTCCATGATATTACAGCAACCTACTAAATAGAACTGTTTCCTGCTTAAGCTTTATATACTAATGAATTTTCATTAACGGATAGGAAACTTTGGAGGTATTCGATTTTGACTATATCGAATTTTGAATAATTGCATAATTACGTTACACATGTATTGTCCGACCATGTCTGGTGATCGTCATTTGGGCTATAAAAGCAAGAAGGTTGAGTTTCTTTTTTAAAAAATGCTTCTTTATTTTGCATATTGGATTCAATATGGAAAATAAAACATTTACATTTCATATTCATTTGCCAGAAGGAATAGAAAATATTGGACAACCAATAGTCCTTGGTGATATAAAAGAATTGGGATTTTGGGAAAATCCTATTGCAAAATTATTTCAGCCATTTCCTAAAAATCCGACCTATTGGCAATCAGAACCAATAATTATTTCCATATCAAACATTCCTGAAAAAAATTGTATTCAATATAGGTTTGCTATTCACATACCAAAACCTTCGTTTCATGAAAAAAACGTATTCGAAGGAAATAGCGATGAAGACAGTCGTATTTTGGATATTGAGAAAGAGAACCAATTTGCCATTTGGAAAAATAATTTTAATTTAAGTCAAAAATTGAGTCTTGACCAAATTCAAGATTATGCTTTTGTGGATTATATCTTTAACTCTATTGAAGTTCATAACTTTAAAGATAAAGTAATGGAATATCAACATTTATTGGATCTTCATAATGACGTCACAATTTGTGCATCAAATCTCGAATATATCGTCAATAATATTGACGATAAACTAAAGGAAAAAAGACTCTTCTTATGTCTTCTTTTAGGACATCATATTTTAAGACAAGATTTGAATTATGAACTACCTACGTCCTTTTCATCAGAATTATTGCTCGACGCGCTTGATAACTACAAACAAGAAATATTTCCTTCAGATGTCAAAGTTCTGTTTCAAACCGCTATTACAACTTTGATCCAACATAATGCCTTTCAATATCAATTCCACTGGCTTAAAATTTTTACGCTTATGGCAACAATTGATCTTAAATATAATTTCATCTATCACTTAAATACTTTAAAGTATCCAAATGATGATTTATTAGAAAAATTTATTAAGGAAGTAGAAATTATTAGTCCTCATATTAAGGATATCGATTTCGATATTTACGTTAAAATTGCAAAGGTATTTTAAGAAGTTAGCTATTTCGTCATAATTAAAGCTTTTATTCATATTGACTTTCTTTTTTTTTTGATAGTGGTTAATTCAATTATGCTATAATAATGTCTCTCTTTTCAAATTATGGAATGATATTCTTGCGCATAATAACGAAATCGATAAAAACATATTCAAATTTTTCATTGATCAAGTTCAAAAAAACATCTCTAATGGCGATTCTGTTGCTTTAGAAAACGATTTTAATATAATTCCAAAGGATTGTCATGATGACGTTGCTGAAGTTTTCCGAAATCATATTTTATTTTTACTTGAAAATCCAATTCGGAAGTGGGAAAATCGAGATATTTTTGCTATACAAAAACTTCTCCAAAATGACGGCTTAAATTGGTCAGATGACGATGCCATAATCTCATTAGAATATATATCTCAGTCTCGTAGCTTGGAATTATTAAATATATTCCCTGAAATTTTGGATAACTTTTTTCGAAATAATTTTTCTGATACTAAAAAGAAAAGATTACTAAGCATTTGTACAAATTGGTTTACGCTTCTTTTGTTTAAACTAAGCACATATGAAAAAAGTATTTCAAACGAAATCAACTTTATATCTTTGATATTTCAACAATTAGAACGTATGCATCCTTTACTTAGTCATCGAAAAAATATTTGGCAAAATCTCACTACAATTGTTGCAAAAAAAGTAAAGTCACGTCCTGAATCTCAAATAATCGATACCATAAAATTGATAGGCCAGATAAAAGAACAAGAGATTAAAGAATTATTTTCCGATATAATTAAAGAAGTAGTATTTAATAAAACTATTCAACAAATTAATGATCGATTGATTGGTAAAATATTTACGATTTGCGGTTGTAAAGGCAGCAAAATATTAAAAGTTCCAAACACGTAAGATTTGTTTATTGAACTCGTAATGAATTATTATATATCAATATTTATTTTTTATTTTTTTATAAATCTTTCAGAATGATCAAAGATATTTTATGCTATATTTTGGACGAATTACAAAGAAAATCAAATGTATCTGACGCTTCAGAGCAATATATAAATATTATAAAGTCTAGTAAATTTTTAATTCTCATATTAAATTCTACTGGTAGTGTACAAAGACTCAATGCAAATACATATTTACAACATATTCAAATGTCTATCGTTGAACTTAATGGATTACTTATAGACAAAACGATAAATTTACAATTACTACAACAGCTTTTGAAATATTCAGATGAACAATTGTTTCAATATTTTGATGAAATTATTGGAAAGAAGTCTTTAGGTCATTTGACTATTTCTCGAGACGAAATCGCAAAGCTTAGAAAGTTGTATCACGATTATGAACTTAAACTCGATCAACTTCTTACGTTTTATAATAACCATTGTTCAGCATCTAAGGTTACAGATGTAAATAATTTCATTCAAGACATAAAAAAACGTATGCAAAATTTAGATAAAGTTATTTTGAATAAATCGATTTTATCAGATCATTGGAAGTTGCACGAGAAAACTTTGGATAGTGCAAAGCGTTGTTACAAATTTGGTCAATCTCAAATTTTCAACAATATCTTTGAAGTTTATCTTAGGGAAGATGCTGCAATAAATGTAGAATATATATCGCAAGTATTATCACCAGCCGTCTTTAAAAAATATGATGCCCTTTGTAAGGAATGGGAAAAAGTTAAATGTTCAGATGCGTTTTTAAAAAATATTACAAATGTTAATGTAGAGATTGAATTAATTTCTAGTTCTTCTAAAAACCAGAAGTTTTCGCAAGCTCTTAAAAATCTTTCGAAGATACCTCAGTGGATTGAAAGATTTGAGCATTTGAAAAAAGTTGTAAAAATTTTCAAAGTGCCACATAATGAAGATGATTGGCTGTCAAAATCAATTCGTATTTTAAAGGACGATTCCGTGACACTTCGCGTATTAAATAATTTTTTTGACTACCTTGATAAAAATCATTCTGTTAGTCAAGATTGTTGGGGTTTGATAAAAGAATTATCAATTGCCAAAGATCTTATGGTTTTTCTACAAATAATCGGCAAATTTGATACCAGAAAATTGTTAACTTACGTAAATAACGTTGACAAACATTTAAATATTCAAGAGGATACAATTTCATCGCTTGTTCAAGTCGAACAATTGTTATTCCCACTTATGAATAAGGATAAGGTAGAAAATATCGATGAGCTTTTAAAAGAATTACAGGATGTTATAATAAAGAATTCCTCTTTAGGGGGAAAGGTAGCATTATGCAATAACTACAGTATGACATTACGAATGATGTATAATACCATTTTAAATCGTGGCGAAGTCACTAAGGAAAATATTAAGAATATTGTACTTAATGGAATATATATTTTTGTACGTGATGAAAGGAAAGACAAATGTTTAGTTTCATTAGAATATTCTTCCAACGTAATATATAATTTAAATGAAATCTTGGATTTACGCGTACGAGCTTTATCAATAGCAAAAAAAGATACCGATAGTAAAAGCATAGATGATATTTTAAATGATTATGATACCGTTATGGATGATTTTATTTTTCAAGTTGATGTAGCACAAGAAATAATCGTCGTAGTGTCTGTACTAATACAACTTGGACACTTTCATTTTGGTAATAAAAATTTTGAAAAGAAATTACAAGGGACAAATAATATGGAAGATTATCTTAAATTTCTAAATAATGAACTTGAAAAATGGTAATTATATTGTCTACAGTTAATAATTTATTTAGTAATAATTAACAAGTTATGATTTTACAAATTCTTAGGAAAGAAATAGTTGATCGTGCGCGAGAGAGATGTTATTATCTAACGTTCTTTTCTGTTCGTCATATTTTGACACTCTATGATTACTTCACATCGAAAAAATTAGATAAGAAAAATGAAGAAGAATGCAAGACATTGATTAGATTTGTAAATAGTAAGGCTCAATTACCTTCTCGTAATGAAGTTGTATTATGTGAACCAAAAGATGATCCCGAAACTCTTCATGAAATCGGTGAAAAATTAAAAAGGATTTTTGAAAATAGTCCAAAACAAATGCGTAAATTTAATGTTACTGGACAACGCGTAATGTCGGACGTTGTTACAAAGGGCAAATTGTCTGTCGCTACTTGTACAGATAGTTTACGAATACCTAATGTAATTATGTCATTATATGCTAATCATGGATATTATCCAGAACCATGGCAACTCTTAATATGTACTTCTTTAACCACGATGGAAGAACTCATGATTTTCATCAAAAGGAGTTTTTTTGCATCAAATAATGGATACAAAAATCACTTGTTTTGTATTGCAAATCCAGAATTGTTAGACTTTGAATTGCAATATAATTTAGTCAATCAAATTAGAACGATGCAAAAATTACATGATCAGGAGATTGATTATTTATTAGCGCTTATTTGTTACAAAAAGACTGGAATGCACCACTATATTTTAGACCAATTCTCTCAAGATGTTCACGAAACTAATGGTTTGAACACTGAAATGATGAGAGAAGTTTATCGGAAATTATGTCAAAACGTTATACGCGTTTCATCTGATTTATCAGGCCAGGGAAAAACTGAATGGATTAAAGAAGCCAGTTCCACTAAAAAGAAAATATTACGTAGTTTCTTAATAAGCGATGGTATGGGGTTTGACAAACTTGTAAGTCAATTCAAAGAATGTAAGCTACAACCAACAGAGAGTATGCATATTAATATTGTGTCAACCGACCATCCTGAAGACGTCAACATGTTCTTATTCAAGTTATTAACTTTGGGAATGGTTTCTGCTAATGTCGATATAGCTTATCTACCTTCGCTAGAAACGCCTACATATGTATTTATTGAGATAGCTTCAACCGTAGAACAACGTTTGCTTAATTCTCTTCCTATGGCGAGATATACATTGTTTAATCACTTAACTTGGAATATTAAAAATTTAAGCGTTTCCCAAGAAATTAATAGTCCAATTCAGATTGTTTGTTACTATTTGAGCCTATTGGATTGCAATAAAATAGATATCAAAGAAGTTCATTTCCGAACAAATGAAGCGACCAAAAAGCCATTACCCGCGGAACGCTGTCAATTTCTTATTGATAAATATATTTTCAACAATAACGTCAAAGTTGTTTTTTCATTTAGATTTTTTGAAATATTTATTAATGTGCTTACGGATCAATTAGTTCGATTATCATCCAACCAACACTTTACTTTAAATAATTTAGGTAATCTGAAATTGATTGTAGAAGAGGCTAATATTACTTTAATATTAAGAATGTTAATAGTTATTTCAAAGGATTTGGCAGCTAGATCTATTAAAATTAGAGCGACAGAACTAGAATCTATAGCTGCTGATGGTAGAAATTTTGTTCAATGGGATGATTTAAACAATTTTGTATTATTTTTCAACTCCCAAGCTCAAGATACTATAACACTTTTATACAGTGACAGAACGAAAGCTTATGATAACGCTAAGTTGTTATTAAAAAGTGATCATCCAAATTGGAAATTAGATGATTATGGTACAATGTCCGAAAATGAGATCTTAATGAAATTAGAAAGAATGGCTCGTGGGTCAACACAAAAATTAAGTCTACCAGAATATGTCCTAACTAGTGATAACTTGATAAAGATGGCATTAATTCTTTTAAGAGTACGTGCGAACGTTCCGGTCGTAATTTGTGGTGAAGCAGGATGTGGCAAGGTAAATATTTATATATTCAAAATTTCTTTTTTATTGTTATCACCCGCATTTCTAAAAATTTAATTCTTTTTTAGACAAGTTTAATTGCTTATTTGGCTATAATGGTTGAAGTTCAATTTCAGACTCTTAATCTTCATGCTGGAATCGATGAAAAAACTTTTGTGATGTTCATTAATGATGCTATGAAAAAGGCAGAAAAGGGAGAGATCTGGTTACTATTTAACGGAATTAACACTTGCAATCATATAGACTTACTTGCAGATCTAATATCCCACAGAATTCTTAATGGTAAATATATACATCCAAATATTCGTTTATTCTCTACCTGTAATCCATATCGTCCTCGTACAAGAACTCAAAGTAAAGCAGTTGATTTGAAAACTAAAGTTAAGAAATACGAAGAAAAAAGTAATCTCGTTTATCAAGTCAAACCACTTCCCGATCAAATTTTTGACTATGTTTTTGATTATGGTATCCTAAACTCAAAAGGTGAATTGAAGTATATTCAAATTATGGTTGAAAAAGAATTAAAAAAATTAGCTCATCCTGTATTTGTTGAGCTATTATCCGCTTCTCAAAGATTCATTCGAAAAGTTGAGGAGCCATATAGTGTTAGTTTACGTGATGTTAAACGAGCTATAACATTAGTGAAATTCTTTTATAACTCCCTTGAGAAACGCCAAGCTTACAGGAGAGGACAAGTACACCCATCATCTGAAAATCCTACTATAACGATAAAATCTTATATTTTAGCATTATGCATTTGTTACTACTTTCGATTATATGAACAAGATTTGCGAAAACAATATCATCATGACATGGGACAAATATTTCAAACCCGTAATTTTGACTTAGAAGAAGATGTATTTGCTGGAATCATTCGCGAGGAACAGGAATACTATATTAATAGAATGAAAATTCCTTCTAATGTGGCTATAACCGAAGCTTTATCGGAAAATATTTTAGTTATGATTGTATGCATTTTGACACGAATTCCCCTATTCCTTATTGGAGCACCTGGTACTTCAAAGTCTTTAGCAATTGATCTTATAAGTTCGAATTTAAATGGATTTAATTCACGTGATGAGTATTTTAGAACTTTACCTCAGGTTTACTTAATTACGCATCAAGGATCTTTGTCTTCAACATCTGATGATATAATAAAAGTTTTTGATAAAGCAAAAAAATATCAGGAAACAAATTCCAAGGAATTCCCTATTATTAGTGTAGTATTACTTAATGAAGGTAATTTTTATTCTATTTTGATATCTTCTTGTGTTGTATTTAAATAAAGTCATTGTTCGAACTATCATTATTTGTCAGTCGGTTTAGATGAAATGAGTCCTTTCAATCCGTTAAGCGTACTTCACTCTCTTCTTGAACCAAGTTATCCAGATACTGAACTAACTGTTGCAGTTATAGGAATATCTAATTGGCGTCCCGATAATAGTAAAATTAGCCGTGCAATACTTGTTCAGAGGTACATATAAAATTAATTTTGAATTTATTTGCATATAATTTTACTATTAATCTATAATTTTCTTATATTTATTTATATAGACCACTATTAAATTTGGATGATCTAGTATCAACTACTGTGCGTTTGTTAAATATTGAACTTGGTGATCAAAGAGACACATTAAAATTTTTGTCTAAGGCATATTTAGATTATGAAAAATGTGATCAAATTTCGCCTAACTTTCATGGTCTCCATGATTATTATGCATTGATCAAACAGCTTTCATTAGATGAAATGATTCCAGAGAACATCCAAATTGCATTAGCCCGCAATTTTGGAGGAATAGAAAATAATGCCAAATTGTATGAAAAACATTTTGAAAACGTACTTAAGATACTTAATAATCATGAACCATGGGTTTATAAACCAATTCCGATTGAAAAGTTGATCAATTTAGATCTAGAAGATCCTGATGCGCGTCATTTAATGGTTATTGGTAAAAGCGATACGATCGTAAATTTATTAACTTGTCAGTTTAAAGAAAAAAACTTGGATCCTGTTGTAATTTTAGGATCACAATTTCCTAGTGACCGAGAAGATTACTTATACAATATTTTATGTAGAATTTTGGTAATAATATTTTTTTTTTTTTTTTTTTTTTTTTTTTTTTTTATTTTTTTTTTTTTTTT
>JADRCO010000152.1:0-47852 GCA_021464525.1 Rhizophagus sp. LPA8_4_AMF | reverse complement strand
TAATAATAATAATAATAATAATAATAATAATAATAATAATAATAATAATAATAATTATAATAACAACAAAAGAAATATTAATAATCAAAATCGTTCCAATTCCTATCAACTACCGCCAAAATATATTGAATTTAATCTATCAAGTATTTCTATTGAAGAATATCGTGAATCGGTTGATTATAATGTTGATGATTACAAATTGAGATTTCGTTATAAATATTTAGAAGAAGGCATATCAATCTTTTTAAATGATAATAGATGTAAAATTTATATTCCTGTTGATAATATTGAAGCAATCTCCAAAATACAATCAAATGTTATTGTTTTAACCTTGAAAAAAGATAAAGATAGAAAAAATTCGGTAAGTCATTCAAGTCAATTTCAAAATGTTCTAGAGTGAGAATTTTTTAATCATTAATTTTTGATGATTAGATTCATTATAATTCAAAGGAAGGTTATACTATAGATGATCCTATCCGTGAAAACTTATGTAAGATAATATATATTTGATTCATTGAATTTTATTGTATAAGTTTTTAACTAAAATTTTCACAGATAAAGCAACATCAATTAGTATGATAGCTCAAGATTCAGCTCCCCAACAAGCAATAGATATGACTAGTTTACATATTCATTACCTTATTAATATAAATAACAACAAACCAAGATTTCCCATTTCTAATTGGGGAAGATCTAACGCATTAATTCCATGTCTTCTAGTGAGTAATTTTATCGTATCAGTAATCATATGATGATGTTATTAGTAATTATCCTTTTTTTTTATTATCTTAGATGAAAGAAGATGAAATCCTTTTAAAATGTCACGTCGGCCGAGATATTCGTATATTAAACTTTATTCTACCAATTAGATATGAAGGAATAAAACGAAAAATACAAGAAGCGTTTGGAATCGCTGAAATATCAAAATTAAAATATAAAGATGAAGATGGTGAATTCATTACAATTATTGATAATGTCGATTTTGATACTGCTGCTAAATTATATAAGAGAGAAAATAAACTTGAAATTTGGGTTATTGAATAATAATTAATATTGGAGGAATAGTAAACCGAGATTAAAAATTATTTTTTTAACAAATTCATTATATTTTCATTTTTATATTTCTATTTTATTCTTTATATTATTATATTTAGCTCAATTTTTTTTATTATATTATTCTTAGCTCAATTTTATATATTATTATACTTAGCTTATAAAGATTTATAATTTTTATTTTATTAAATATTTTATCATACTTATTCTAGATATTGTGAGAGAGAGAGAGAGAGAGAGAAATTTAACAGAATTTATTGAAAATATGATAACTTTTAATAGCTTTGTTGAGGGATAGTTTAAATAAATAATCATATTATGCAGAAGTACAACATTAATTGACAATTCTGGCCCAAGTTATTAATTCTGCCCAAAATTATAACGTTTAATTGATTGCAAATGCTAGAGCATCAACTATCACATGATTTAAATATTAACAAATTCATAAATATATACACTTTCCACTTAGATGAAGATAAACCTTTCTTAATGTGATTTGAGGCCAAATTACAATATTCTGAGTACTAGTTCTGGAGATATCCAAAAAGAATGTTGGTATTGATAAGTCGCATAACTTTCAAAAACTCATTTTCTCTCTTTGTCATAAGCTTTCTTATTGATCAGTTTCGCTCAAAAGATTTCTTGTTCTAATGGAACGGACATAAGAATTTGCACCGTCTTGTTACAACTTACAACCAGAAATAGTCATCATATTGACATAAACATTTATTTTTATATTTGTTTAAATATCTGCTGTTAAGTTATTAAATCAACTCAAAGAAACGAAGTTGTTTTCTTTAATGAATATTTTTAAGTGTTTCTTCATTATTGCTGTAGTAATACTTTAATTCACTTACATATAATTTTAAAATATTTTCGATATCTTCACCTGCTGGAATGATATCTAAAGCACGTAATTCTCTAAGACGAAATTGTGCAACGTGACTATAATATCCATTATTTTGTTCAGCAGCTTTAAAATAGAATTTAATGGCCTCTTTAATATTTTCTTCTTTTCCTATCTGTCCTCTTTCATAAGCTTCACCAAGAAATGTTTGACCCATAACTAATCCATTTTCCGCTGCATATTTCAACATTCGAATCCCTTTCATTTTTTCATTTTCATCTATACCATCTTTATTAATTAAGATTCTTCCAAGTTTGGCTTTTGCATAGAGATTATTATTATCAAGTTGTATAGCTTTCTTAAACCATTTTTCTGCTTCCTTTTCATCTTTAATTTCATCATCACTTTCATACAGTAATCCAAGATGGTATGCGGATAGACTATCTCCTAATTCGCAAGATTTTTCATACCATTTTATTGCTATGTTTAATTTTGTTTTAGATAATTTCTTAATATTAAAATCATTTGGTCTGGATAATTTAATAAAATTTTTCCATTCAAAAGGTTTTATAACATAACTACTATGATATATTATTGCCATGTTTCTCATTGCTATTCTGGCTAGTTCTTTACTTGTTACTTCACTATCCATTGATTCTTTTTTTACAGCTAGTTTCTCCATTGCTTCTTTGTCTGCAGCTGAATCATCCGTTGCTTCTTTATAATCATTCGTTACTTTTTTGTCTGTAGTTGCCTCTTCTGTTGCATTTTTGTTTGTAGTAGATTCTTTTGTTGTGATTTTAGCTATAATCATTTCTTTCATTGTAGTCTTTTCTTCTGTTGCTTTCTTTCCTGTAGTCACATTTTTTTCTCTTGTTTCCTGGTTTTCAATTGCATTTATTACTTCTTTAAACAATTTTTTAGCTTTTTGTGGATTATAAAATAACTTACTATAACCAATAGAATACATATACCCTAGGCATAGTTTTGCTTCTAAAGATCCTAACTTTTCGGCTTCTTGACAACATTTTTCAGCTTCTTTATACCATTCTTCAGATTTTGGGGCCAAATCTGTAGAATTTGAATAATTATCTTTAATTCCTAACATATAATATCCAAATAATGTCAATTTATGAATAAAACCATCTTCACTTATTACATTTTCTTTTAATTCATTTAATTTAATATCTTTATATATATCCGCCGTATTTCCACTTTTTTTGATTAATAATTTATAAGTTCCAAGTCCTTTCATGGGTGTACCATTTATTAAATGTTTAATGGTATCATCCCGCATCCATTCAGGTAGTTCATTAAATTTTATTCCAGTCCATCTTGTACCGGATAAATTTAATTTACTTTTACCAGTAATAATAAATAATGAAACAATTTTATTATTAAACGGATTAAATGGTGATTCTTTAATTTTAGTTAAAACAAACCGTTTTGCTTTTTCAGGATTTTCTGATTTTTCTTCGTGTAAATCGATTCTAGCCGTAGATAAAATAATTTTTGGAATGGATAATTCCTTATTATTAGGAATCAAACATTCATAATAACCTAAAAAATTATCTTCTAATTTTTTTTCTTTTTGTTTAGCCATTAAATTCTTAAAATCATTACTAAAACTTGGCGAAACCTTTCTTAATTTATCTTTAACTGATAAAACAATTTGTTCTTTTTTTCTTTTTATGGACATACTAATACTAAGTTTAGATACAGAATATGTGAGAGATTTTATTGAAAAATCTACGGTTGAATTAGTTTTTGTTTTAAATGATATGAAAGATTCATTTTCAAGACTTATAGAATCAGGAGATTCAATATCAGAATTTGAAGAAATTTTGGTTTCAATATTTTTAATTTTTAACTTTCTTTTAAACATTTTTGCTAAAAGAAAAAAAAAATTTGAAAAAATTTGTTTTCAAAAGAAATTCAATTTTTTTTTAATAATACGAATTTCCAAATTTACACTTTTATTTAACCTTAAAGGGGAGGGATTGCGGAGTTACGGAAATTATAATTCGATTAATTGGTAAAGATCGGTGATTTTAATGTAACAAAAAAAAAAAAAATTTAAGTATTTAATTCTTAATTCAGTATTACCATTTTGCTGCGGTCAAGAAATTTATTTTATTTAACGCGTTATTGTATTATTGTATCTATAATTTAATTATTATATTGTATATACTGTTTTATTATTATATTATCATTAGCATGCGATTAACTTTATTAAATTCTTGAATTTTGTTTAATGTTTTTAAATTTTGCATTGTCAAAGATAAGCCGCGTAAAAAAAAATATGATAGTATGTATAAAATAAATACATGTTTAAGATAAAAACTCTATTAAAGCGCATATACAAAAATTTATGCCCTTGATCGTGTTACATTTCAGCAAATAAGGGAATCAGGAGGTATTCTAGCCGCACAACAAGCTATACATTGACCTTTACAACTTCCTCTGCAATCAATTTCTATTATTTCATTTGATTAAATGAGATAATTAATGAAAGCTGATTTATTATAGTCTTATTTTTTTAATAAATAAATAAAATAATTACTATGATTATCGTCGAACAACCAAGTTGGACTTGCCAGAGCAACGACAGTAAAAGTGGTTAAGAAGAAAAAATTATGTTGAATTTCATCTTGTTGATTGGTTTTCTGTTTTGTTAATTTTTACTTTTTTTGTAAAAAAATCCTTCTTCATATTATGAAGTTAAGAACTTATTAATATATGTAAAAGTCGGTATAGAAGTTTATGTTATAATGAATTGCTTAGCGAGATGAATATTTAGATTGTCAGAATGCTTAGCGTAGGCTTGAACTATAATGAAGGTTAAATGCTTTAAAAAAATAAATCTCTTCTAAAAAGAATATACTTAAGGTGACAGAATTAATGGCCTAAGTAACGGGATTCCAAGATCGAATGATTACGTCAATAATAAAAGCCAAAGCCATCTTAAAATTTGTATTGCGACTTAGCTGACAAATTAGCAAAGACGTACCCTCATAGAGATTTTATACATATCAATCGAACAGAATTCTTGAAAATAGGTTTCCTTGTTAAAGTTTTTATTTCAAAAAAACTCAGACATGTGATCAATTTTCTAAAAAATTTTTATTAGGATATACAAGCCAAAATATTTATAATGATATAATCCTTGCCATTTAGCTCAGGTAATTTTACGAACCGAACTGATAATGATCCAAATAAAATGATATCAACACGTTTAACTAAAAGATGCGACTTCAAAAAATTGCTGTAGGTCTCTTGATAATGCATAGCAATTTGTACCATATTATGTATATTTTTATCAAAGACACAACATACAGTAACTCGATTTATAAAAAGGTTATAATGTTTTAAAAGATTTTTTTGGAATTTTTAGATTTGACAACACAGGGAGCCGTTCTCTAAAAATAAAAGATAAAGAACGTTAGTACACGTTTTTAATGAAAAAATTAAAAAATATTCTTCCATCGGCCTACCTCACGTCCATTTCATCACGTGATTCTTTCCTCCTAACCCTTTAATCAGTGTTGGGTTTTGGACAGATTTTTAGGATTTGGTAAAGTTTTGGACAAGTTTTGGACAAACTTCCCAACACAGTTAATGACACGATTATCACATACAATTTATAACGTATTCTAATATTTACATCATCTGCCGATCTACACGATTAGCCAACAATGTATGGCTATCCTGAATCACTCAATTCGATTTTTCTTAGTAAATAGTATTCATATGTAGTATTTTTTTTTATAATGATTTGGTTTTAGAATAAACGGACGGACCATTTATTTACTTCTTATCATTGTCTTGAAAGATAGGTGGCTTTCAATGGCGGCTTGTTTTGTTTATTTACTATTAGCCTTCTTTTATGCTGGTTTTGTAATATCACATGAATACCGATAACTGTTCAATGTTCTTTTTATATCACGGCAATGTCGTAATTAGTACTGCAACCAACTGCATATCAATTTCGGCGTTAGATAGTAGACTTGTAGTAAAATTAATTTTGATTAGTTTTTTAAATTTATGCTCCAACTTACTATTTCTGCTCCGACTTATTTTGATCCGTTAAAAGAGTTCGCGAAAAATTTATTATATATTGTTTGTATATTAAACAAACAAAACAAACATTCATTTAATTACGTATTATCAATCTAATAATCTAATCTAATCTGTAAACTGTCGCCAAAAGTTGTACACCCATACTCTTTTAATATTACAATATTAAACTTATTTTAACACTAAAACAGTTAGTGACACGACATTTCAAAGTAAATTTGGATATAAAAAGCTAATCTAAGCGGAATACAATATATTGTCTTGTGCATCTTTTTATTTTTTTTTGTGCTCGTTTTTGGCAAAAATTGAATGCAAGTATCCAAAATTAATTGTTATAAAGTTTACTATTAAACTCCGACAACATGTAATAGGTTTGAAGCTAGACTTAAATTGGTAATCTCACAGCGCACTAAAGATTTTACATCATCTAACCTCAATCATTGCTCGAAAAAAAAAGAACTTTATTAAATTACTAAAACATACATTCTCTTTCATTAAATGCTAAATGTTTATTCATTTATTAAAGTCATTAGGATTATCAAAATCTTCTAAATCTTTATAATGCTTTCTATCTTTTTTTTTTACAAGCAAAATAAATATAAATTCAGGATGTTTTCTTTCCCAGAAGATTACCTCTCCATTTTTAAATTGAGTGAATAAAGTTATTCGTAGCACTGTGTAAATGGTGTAAATTATCTTTTTTTATAAAAAACAAAAATATTCTTAAATTATTATGGATGGTAATAATATAGAACAATATCACTATATAGCGGTAAGCCCATCTGGTAAAGAGATCGCAACACTCGATCGTAATGCCCACAAATTAGTAATTTGGAATGTTACCGAAGGAGATGTAATAGAACACAAATCTACATTTCCGTTACGACATAATATTACGGAAAATAGTATCAATTGGTCTTTAGCTATTTCGGATAATGTCGACGAAGAAATTTATGTTGCACTTTCTTGTTTTAATTTCAATAATTTGGGCGATGACGAAAATGAAAATTCTTCACCATTAACGCCATTAAAGGAGGTCATTGCAGATAGAAATGTGCAAACGATTGCCGGTACATCTGAAAATGATATTTTGCAAATGAATCCGGTCCGTTCTAGTTCGACTGAACTATTAGTAAATAATGAAGCTTCAACTAGCGATAACGCGATTTATGAAAGTATTATAAATAATTTGAGTTCCATAAAACTATGTACTACTCGAATAGTATCAATTACATCAGGATTAAATAAATGGCCTGAGATCGGAGGTTTTTATGGATTTTTACAATTTTTTAAAGAAAATACGTTGCTTACTATATCAAATAATTTGGGAATTATAAGAATACGTAAAGATGATGATTTAAAAGATTTATCAAGTGGATCTAAATATATTCATAATCTTTTAACCAGACAAATTAGATCAAGAACTATTAATTATCACAATAGATCAAATGATAACGAAAAGAGAATTTATGAAATAATTGGATTTCCTAATAATTTTGTTGAAAATCTTGAAATTATGGATGAAGAAGAACAAATAAATTTCATTAAAAATTGTGTCCTTTATGGAAAATTAATCATTCAAAATGAAGAAAATAATTTAGAAATATATAATTTAATAAGCAAAAATATGGAAATGTTATATTATCATTCTAAATTTCAAACAGAATTAACAAATAATATTTTAGCCATTTCAAAGAATGCAAAATTATTAGCGGTTACGATCAATAATAATTCAGTGGCATTGTATTTAAATGAAAATAGTTTAAATATCGCACGTAAGGAATTTTCAATGATTGATGGAAAAATAACTTATATGACATTCTTTAAAAATGATGAGAAATTGTTATTATTGGAGTTACCAGAGAAAGATGAGACTAAAAATAATTTAATCATTTGGAATATTTTTGAAGATACTGAGAAAATATATTCATTTGATAATCAAAGATTTCAAATTTTGGATTTATTTGGTACTATAGCATATATTGATAATTCTCGAGATATAAATATTCAAATATTTGATGAAGAAAATCCAAATGAATTTGAAATAAAAAATAATGACGAAATATTAATGATTAATTCATTTGAAGTACTTGAATCATTAGAAATATCAGAAAGAGATAGTACTAGAGATTATAACCAACGTGAAAGAAAAATAATGGATACCGAACCATGGCTTGATTCAGATCATTATCAAATATTCCGTTGGCTTGATAATAACAAAACAACAAGAATTTCATATGGATTTTATACGATTCAAATTTGGAAAAATGATGAGTTAATTTATATTTATTCCGCTAATTATAATAATGTGCAAGAAAGTAGTGAACCATTGTATGACGGCAATGACGATAACGTTAATGAATTTGTCAATGAACGCTTTACAAAAGGACACACAAATGATGCATATAATAGTTTGACCTTTTTTTATAATTTGAAGTTATCAACAATAATATGTAAAAAACTTAGGATCGATGAATTTATTGAAAAAACAAAAAGAATTATTCATAATGTTATTATTAAGAATCCAAATCTTTGGAGGTTATTAGACGTTAGATATAATTTAACGGAAAATCTTATTCGTAGTCAATCAAATGATATTATTGAACTAATTCTTAATTCAACTGAGGAGATTACTAAATTACATATTCCTCAACTTTATAATTGGAATGGATCTAAAAGAACGAGACATGAACTATTAATTGCTTTGGAAAATAATAATATTAGAATTATTCAACAACTATTAGATTATTATTCTAATAATGCGATGGACAATGCAGGATGGATGATTACTTTAACTCAAGCATTACCCAAAATAAGCGAAAAATTCCCTGAACTTGTAAAAAAATTGTTTAATAATCCAGTATTTTATGAGAAGAAAATGCATTTAGCAAAATCTAGGATTAGAACAATCCTATCGTCAAATCCTTACTCTACATTTATTGTAGATACAAGATTACCTACGAAAGATAAACTTAAAGAAAAACTTCCGAGAGATTTAAATGATAATCTAAATGATAAGATTGAAATATTTATGATACCTTTACCGGATTTTAATGAATTCCTAGAAGGACGTAAACAAACCATTAATTGTCCTTTTTTCAAGTTGGTGTCGCAAAAAAATTTAGATCTATTTTATAGGAAAAATCCTACTCTTGAAGCCACCGTAAGGTTTAATTGGAAAGTTCATATTTTCCAATTTATGATAAGATTATCATTTTATATTATTGATTTTATTATTTTTAATGCGCGTTTAATTTTTATTTCTTATTTTATTGATAAGAGAGGCGAATTAAAAGTATTTTTATTGAACATATTTCATCTTTTATTTCATTGTATTAAGACTTATTTCAAGATGGTTGATTTACATATTTTAAAAGATGTCAAACCAACAAAGTATCAACTCTTTTATGGGTTATCTAATATTTTACAATTGTTAACATCATTTCTGTTCTTTTTTACTCATTTTCATAATCCGAAACATTTAAATGTATTCTTAAGCGTATCCTTAAATTTTATTTCAATTACGATATTAATTGTGTGGATAGAGTTGGTAAGAATTTAAAATTTCAAAATTAATGTATCGTGATTTTATAACTATTATTATTAATTTATTATTTTTTTCATAATAAGTTTTTATTTTTCAGGTTTAATTCCGGCAAGTATTAATTTTATTATATATTTTTATTTTATGAAAAAATTCATTAACATAATTTCTTATTATTATTATTTATTTTAGTTGTTGGGAAATATATTATAATTATCGCTTATTTAGTTTCAACAATTATTCCTTATTTTCTTACATTGATGATAATGATTGTTGGGTTTAGTTTCTCCTTGTAAGATTTATATTTAATAATTTGTTATTTAAATTTTAGGATATTTATATAATTTTATATATATTAATGACCTAATTTTTTTTTAGTTTTGTTATTTTTACTAGCGCGAAAGAATTAGGAATTAGTCCCGAAGGAGAAAAATATATTTTTGTTGAAACTGGTACCGGTTTAAGTAATTATTCGTATGTATATATAGAAAAAATGACAAATACACCTGATTTTCTTGAAACTTTGGAAATGGTTTATCTTTGGTTATTTGGAAGTTGGGAGAATGTACAAGATTGGAATTATATTAGCGTTAAAATATTGGCTATAATTGCAAGTTTCTTTTTAATTTTGATCATGACAAATATTTTTGTGGCATTAATGACGTAAGCAATTTTTATAACAGTTATAATTATATATATATATATATATCAGATAAATTAACAAATTTATTATTTTTTAAAAAAATAGGGATGATATTAATAGAGCAATAAAATATAGTGAAATAGCAAATTTTAAATATAAGGCTGATTTTATTCTAGAATCTTATCTTTACCCTTTGTTCGTGATAATTGAGAAAATTTACTCTAAAAGAAAAAAAGAATTTACTTTTGAGCATACTTTTTATTATCAACCAACTTTTCATTTATTACTTGATAGATACATTTTTTATATTAGAACTGATAAAAAAAGTTGGAAAACGGAAATTTCTAAAGGTACAGATGAATTAATTGAAAATATAAATGAAAAAGTTAGAAAATTAGATGAAAAACTTGATAAATATATATGTAATTCATAAATCCTTGTAATAAATCAATCTATACTTATTTGAAATATAGTAAATAAACAATATTAATAATTTATGAATTTTCACACATGAGAATGCTGGTGACCGTAAATTTATGTAAAATGGCTTCTTATGAACATCTGAAATATCATTGAATTGAAGGAGTTACTTTTCAAAGCCTGTCACAGTTAATTGTGAATACAAATATCAATCTATCGTTAGCGAAAAACTTGAAGAATTGGTAGATTTGCCAGAAGAATTGATTAAAGTTCACGTGACTGATAAAATTCGGGATTATAGTATCTAGCATACGTGGCGAATTATGCTTACAAACTTATACATGGGGAGTATTACGGGCACATTACACCAATTAGGCATTACACAGATGTATCATATGTTAATACGAATAATTGAACCAAAATATACACTATTTCATTATTACGCCGCTTTAAATATCCCTATGTATTAATTATTACACTCGATCTTGATTTTGAATAAAATAAACATAAACATTAAATGTGTATATATATTAATTTAAAAATGTATGTTTTTATTATTATAAGATCACATTACATTCCATATTTCTATATATCATAACAGGAAATAGGGATGATTTCTATATGCTTTATAACAAATATCACCCTTCATCACGCCTAGCAACGTCTCATTTTTACTAGGTGTTTTAGTGACGAAATTTTTTATGGTGAATTATGGTCAGGAAAATTCATATTATATCAAATAACTATAAATTAAACTAATTAAATTAAATAAACTTTACTATTGCATACCATAATATACTAAAGTGTAATAAAGTAAAAAAAAATACGCCTTACCTTTGATCAATAAAACGTCTCACTAGAATAACCCTTGAATTTCTTCAAGAGATAACCCAGCAGTCTCAGGTACCATAAAATAAATAAAAAACCAACTAAAAATCATAAATATAGCGTATAACCAAAATGTTCCCGTTGTAGTTATTATTTCGGTCAACGGAAGGAAAGATACTGAAATTAATAAATTAAACAACCAATTCGTTGCTACAGGAATTTTAATAATAAATATTAATGTGGGGCAAAAATATATATATATATACTCGGGTAAACATACCTGTTCCTATTCCTGATGCTCTACCACGTACATTTAATGGGAATATTTCACTCTGTACTAACCAAGGCGCATGCCCTAATCCCAAAGCATAAGCTAAATTCAAAATAGAACTGCTTAGTTTCAATCTCAAAATGTTTTACAAACAATCACTTAAAATTCCAAAGTTTTGCACTCACCCATGACATAAATGATCAGAAAAACTAAAGTAAACCAAGTATAAATGGGTTTCAAAGATGGACATTTCTCATAAAATTCTTCATCGGTAGAATTATCATTCTCTTGTTTATTTCCATTTAGTGGTGAAAAGAAATTAATTTTACCAGCACTAGTTGCTGTACTTTTAGTGTTTCTAGGTAAACAAGTCCCATCATCACGTTTAGAAAATCCACACCTATCATCTAATAAGCATGCACCACATTTGTTTCCATAATCTATGCAATTTGCTTGTTTGGGTGTGAACCCTGTTATGAAATAAAACCCTAAACCTAACAAAAATAATCCAAATATTGTAGCTATTACTGTATATATAAGTATTTTACGTCGACCTACTCCGTCGATTATATATAGTGCAACTCCTAAGGTGTTAATGAGAGAAAATCGAGAAAGTCAATGAGAAATTAATTTATTAACAAAGAGGAAACAAAATAACGTAATTATGTATTACCTGTCATAAGGAAATTAGTCAGGGAAACCACAAGTGAAAAGACGATAGCATCTCTAATATTAACGAATCCGGCCATTTTCATTATGGTTCCCTAAATTATAAAGTAAATTCAGTATACTTCTCTCATTAAATATTTTAAACTTGTTATCAAAACTTACACCATAATACATAGCAGTATCAAATCCAGAAACTTGTTGAGAAGCTTGTAGTCCACATGCAATTATGAGTGGTTTTAAATTTGGATAATGAAATAATTGTTTATATGATCCTGTCTCATCTTCCGCTATTGTCTCATAAATTATATTAATTTCTATGATATAACAGAGAGAATTAAGATTTAATTAGAAAAAAACCACCACTCCATTCCTAGTAATTAAAAATAGGCTCTTTATAACTGAATTACCTTTATCTATAAAATCATGTGAAGATTCTGGATATATTTTTTTTAAAACGCTTTTCGCTTCTTCATTTTTCCCTTTTTTAATAAGGAATCTAGGACTTTCAGGTATAATTGGCATAACTATAATGTGTAATAACGAGTTAGAATGTTTTTAGATTCTTTTAAATCCTAAAAAAAAAAATACTTACAGAATAATTGAATTAAAGGAGGAATTCCGGAGACACCAAACATCCATCTCCACCCTCCAAACTCTACAAAAGCGATTCCTATGAGATAAGCGATAACTTGCCCACCAGTAATGAATAATACATTCAATGTTACCAATCTTCCCCTATATTTTCTTGGAGAAATTTCACTGATATAAATGGGAACTACCATCGAAGCTAATCCTACTCCCACGCCAATTATTAACCTTCCAGTAACTAATAATGAATACGTATTTGCTATTGATAATATTATAGCACCACCTAAAAATATTAATGCTGAAAATATTGACGTTACCCATCTTCCGACCCAGTCCGATAAATATCCTAGTAAATCAATTGGGGTAAATTTTTTGAATTCGATAATTAAAGTTCATTTTAAAAACAAATCAATAATTAATTTACCAGCTACAGCTCCCCCAAATACAGCTCCTAACGTTACGGCTGTCAAATTTATTAAAATATATTGCATGTAAAAAATTTATTGGTATATCAATATTTGTTAATTAAAACACGTTACTTACCACCAACTACTATTCCCTTTTGTAATGAAGTCATGGTAAAATCTTGTTCAAGCAGTAACATAGCACTACTTATAACTCCAGTATCGTATCTGAAAAAAAGTAGTAGTTTAGTTGATCTCATTAAACATTAATAACATCCCTTAAAAGAAAAATTTTAACTACCCAAACAAGAATCCACCTATAGAAACGACTACAGCAATGAAATAAACGTATAAAGGAACGCCCACTATATCTCTATCTTTTGATGTTTGTTCGACATGTTCAATATCTCGTGAAGAAATTTGTCTTGGAGAGGAAGCATTGCTTGATTGTTCTAATTCTTCTTCGGGTCTATCCTCTTCCATAAGCGGTTGATAAGAGATATCTAGCTAAAAAAAAAAAAATTAAATTCAACATCAATTACTAAAATTATCGAAATTATCGAAATTAAATTTTATATTTTTTTACAAAGAGTTTGTGTTGAAGAACTTGAAATTTTTTCTTTAAGATAAGAGAAAGAATTTATGTACATTACGTTTAAATTCTGTTTACTCATTTTTTATAAGTATAGCTTATGACAAAAATAGTTGGGGCTTAGATTATGGCTTTCAATAAAATATGAATTCGTCTGTTAGCTTTTTTATTTTGATGAATTTTTTTGTGATAAATGATCGTTTTATCAAATATATAATAGTATATTTTGATAAATAATTAATTGAAGAATCATATTATTAAAGACTTTTTCTTGCAATAAACTTGGAGAAAAACCACTTTTTCTGAATTAGATAAATTGTTTATTGAAAAGTGAATCAGATAACGATGATTGATAAATGAATTTTCCTACGTTCCTATCTCACATGATGTAACGCTAATAATTCTTTCCGAACCAGGGAGTGCACTTTTTAGTTTAGTTATGTAATACATGGCTATGGGTAACTAGTCTAGACTTTTCCTAATGTGGTATAATCACATAGTATACATGATCCCAAACTAAATTGGTAATTAGGTATTGACCAGATAATTCCGGTAAAATTTTCCGAACATCATCCTGTGATTGATTGTATGAAGATATAATACAAGAAACGTCAAATAATGAATTGATAGCAATTTTTAAATATAAATGTTCATCCATCAATGCTAGACTATTCAATACGTCTTATTATAATACTATGCTGAATTCAATGAGCTGTTACATCTTTCTATGATTACTTATGTGCTAATACTCTATTACTATTGAAAAAAGACTATTTTTCTCTCGTGACATTCCCAGTAAAATATATAATTTTTCATCCCTTGTGATATTCATCTTTTATTATAGGATTTTGTGTAATACCGTAACAACGTATATTCCGCATTAATAAAGTCAAAATACATTAATAAATATTGACATACATCCTGTAAAAAAGTCGATCCGTTTTTTATATTCCATCTTTCTTCCGTAAAGGGCTCATATCACTGAATTTATCGAATTATTTTCATTTTCCGCCGTGAAAGGCTCATTTTTACGGAGTTTTTACAGAAATAACGGATAAAATTTTTTATAGAGTATACAGTAAGTACATTGCAAAAATACGTTAACGTACCTCATTTAGAAATATTTACGATGCCTGCATAACAACACGGTTATTGGGTATCCGAACTGCTTCACTGCGGAATTCCTTAACTGTTATATGTTAATAATACTAACCTAATTTATATAAGTGCAGTTAAAAATAGCTTTCATATTTTTGACCAAATTAAAAATATTATTTAGTCACAAGATACAAATTCTAAATCAAGTATTTGGGCGTTACCTTATGATCTATATCGTAACTAATTTGCCGGAAACAATAAATTTAATTTAATTTCCTAAAATAGAATGTTCTATTAAAATTAAATATCAACTTTACGTTTTTTAATACAAAAATATTTACGACTTTTAAATCTTCTTTATTTTCCTTAAGGATTTGAGACGCAGTATTATATAGTATATGGCTTCAACGAGCGGTAACAACGTAGAACAACGCTATCTTATAGCTATAAGTCCATTCGGTAAAGAGATCGTAATTTTCGATTATGTTTCACATATTTTAAAAACCTGGAGGTTTACTCAAGATATGATAGCGATTCCCACTAATTTTGAATGTGAATTACGAGAGGATATTGGAATTAAAACAGAAGAGATCAATTGGTCTTTAGCTATTTCGGATGCAGATTCTGATGGAAATACATTGATAGCACTTTCTTGTATTAAGTTCATAAGAGCGAATAATGATATCTCCAAAGAAATTGATATAATAACCAATAATAAAAATGAAAATGAAATAAATGAAATTAATAAGCAACAAAAGTCAACTAAAATATTTTCGGTTGATTCAAAATATTCTAATAAGAAAACGGAAATTTCTGATAGAATATATGAGAATAATATAAATAATTTAGCAATGAAAATATTAAATTCGATTCAAATAAATTCTATTCGAGTTGTATCAACCTCAGGAAATAAAATATGGCACAAGATCAAAAATTTTTATGGATTTTTACAATTTTTTCAAGGAAACATGTTATTAATTTCAAACCATTTAGGAATTGTAAGAGGATTATGTATTGATAATAAGTCAGATATTGATGATTTAACAAATCTTTATAGTAATTACAATTCATCAAAAAGAAGATTAAAATTAAAAAATGTGAATGTTTATGAAAAATATTGGAAACCAATATATATAATAGAGAAACCCTCTTATATGGATAATGATAAGAGGAAACCAAAATCAAAATATGCTAGATATTATGAAAAATGGTTCAATAGATATAATGAAATTGATAAACCTCTTTTTATATATCAAGATTTATATTATCCTAGAACATTTAATAAACAATTTAAAAAGCATATAATTAATTATCATGAACAATCAGAATCTTATGATAAAGAAGAGAAGAAATTTTATGAAATATTTGGATATCCTAGCGATTTTATTAATAATCTTGAAGTTTTGGATGAAGAGGATCAATTAAATTTCGTTAAAAATTGTGTTGTTTGCGGAAAATTATTTATTCTTAACGAAGAAAATAATATTGAAATGTATAATTTATTAAGTAAGAATATTGATATGTTATATCATCATTCCGATTTTCAAACCAAATTAGCAAATAATATTTTTACAATTTCAAAGAATGCAAAATTATTAGCAGTTACGATTAATAGCGATTCAATAGCATTATATTTGAATGAAAATAGTTTGAACATTGCGAATAAAAAATTTACTAGTACTTCAATGATTAGTAAAAAAATAATCTATATGACATTCTTTAATGATGATAATAAATTATTATTATTAAAGGAAGATAAGGTCTTAATAATTTGGAATATTTTTGAAGATTCTGAAAAAATATATTTAATCGATGAAAATGTTCAAATAATAGATTTATTTGGTATTATAGCTTTTATTAATAACTCTGGTAATATTCAATTATTTCATGAAAAGAATCTAAAAGAATTTGACGAAACTCGACAAGAGATATTAATGAATAATTATTCATCTGAAAAATTAGAATTATTAAAATTATCGGAAAGTATTACTAGAAATTATAATAAACGTGAAAGAAGAATAATGGATACTGAACCATGGCTTGATTTGAATCATTATCAGACATCTTATTGGCTTAATTATAGTAAAACATTAAGAATTTCATATGGATTTTATACGATTCAAATTTGGGAAAACGATGAATTAATTTATATTTGGTCCGATTATAATATTGATGATTATAATTTATCTAACAAAATATCAACACAATATATTGAATTATTAGATATATCACAAGATGATAATGGGAATATTACTTCAAAATTCAAATTTATTGATGTTGAACACGAATTACAAATTAGTAAACTCGTTAACAAATTTTTTACAAAAGATCACGCAATTGGTGCCTATAATAGTTTGATCTTTTTTTCCAAGTTGAAGTTAACAAATATATCATATAAACTTAAAATCGATGAATTTCTTGAAAAAACGAAAAGAATTATTTATAATGTTATTATTAAGAATCCAAATCTTTGGAGGTTATTAGACGTTAGATATAATTTAATGGAAAATCTAATTTACAGCCAATCAAATGATATTATTAAATTCATTCTTAATTCAACTGAAGAAATTAAAGAAACTAAGGAGAATGTTAAACGTAATCAGAAATTACATATTCCACAACTTTATGATTGGAATGGGAATATAAGATCGAATCATGAACTATTAATTGCTTTAAAAGAAAATAATGTTGAAGTTATTCAACAAATTACAAATTATTATTCATGTAATGCTATAGAAAATACGGGATGGATGATTACTTTAACTCGAGCATTGCCCGAATTAAATAAAAAACTTCCCGAATATGTAATTAAATTATTTAAAGAATCGGTGTTTTCTCAAAAGCAAATGCATTTGAAAAAATCCAGAATTAAATCAATTTTGGCAACAAATTCATCTTATAATATATTTATTGTAGACACACGATTGCCTTCAATAACGAAAAAAGAATATCAAAATCAATCTTTTTCTCACAGAGATTCAGAACATTCTAATGATTATTTAAATGATAATATTAAAATACGTATGATACCTTTACCAGATTTTAGCAAATATGTAGAAATAAGTGGAATTAAGCAAATTGTTCCTAGTCCTTTTTTTGAACTGATGTCAGAAAGGCATTCAAATTTAATTTATAACAATTCCACAATCGAAACTATTATAAATTTTTATTGGAATACTCATACTTTTAGAATAACTTTGCCTAAATTAATATTATATGTCATATATTTTATTGGTATTAATGCACATTTGTTACTTTTTTCTTTCTATCCTATATACAGAAGCATTTCTAGACAATCTAATATTGGTGGCATCCTAGCATCTTTACAAAGTATAAAATTTCTAAATTTTATGGGCTCAGAGACAAAACGAACATTTTATTACTATATTTTTTATTCGTTCAGTTATGCTTTGCTAGTAATTACATTATATTTATTTGATGTTTTTAGTAATTTGAACATAGTCGTAATTTTGGTTACATTTACAATGTTAATTTTATGGGTAGAGTTTGTAAGTATATTTTCTTAATATAATTTTGTTAAATTTTTTTTATCATGACTAATAATATTTTTAATATAGTTTTTGTTTTTAAGAATAATTCCAGGTAAAAATTAAATTAGCCAATCCTTTGTTTAACATAAGGAAATCTCAATTGGGGACATGAGAATTATCATAATTTCGGCCAGAGTTATATACATATCGTAATTTTTATTTATAATTTTGGCCAAAATTTATAATTCTGCCCTAAAATTGCATGTAGAGAAGGAGGAGAATGTTAAACGAAGAATTGAGTTGGAGTGGCCTTATATATTATGACAAAAAAAAATTATTTATTTATTTTTACTAATATATTTATTATATTATATATTAAAGTTGTTGGCGAATATATTTTTATTATAACCTTCTTGATATCAAAGGTTATTCCATATTTTCTTACAATGATGATAATGGTTTTTGGTTTTGGTTTCTCAATGTAAGAAAATTATAATATAATTATATATATATATTTTTTATTTATGTGTTATTATTTATACTAAATAAATAATTTTTTAATTATTTAGGTTTATATTATTTAGTAATGCTGCAATATTAGGGATTAAACCACAAAGTGATGAATATCAATTCTCAAATATAACCATACAACAAAAAATTGATTCCCCTAATTTTTTTGAAACATTGGAAATGGTTTATCTTTGGTTATTTGGAGATTGGGATGATGTTAAGAATTGGGATTATATTCCTATTAAAATATTAGCTCTATTAGCAAGTTTTTTTATTGTTATTATTATGCAAAATATATTTGTGGCATTAATGGCGTATGTACTTTTATTATTTTATATGTGTTTTGAATTATCAATCATTACCATGCCTTCTTTTTTTTTTTAATAGTGAAGATATTTCTACTGCGAGGAATTATAGCGTAATAGCATCTCTTAAATCAAAAACTGATTACATTATACAAACCCAATATCAAAATTATTATTATCTTCGTAATTTTGGATCTTATTTCTATTTAAGTACAGAATCTTCTTTTAATTTTAGGTTTTATCATTTAACAACTTTTAATTCAACGTATAATAGACACATTTTTTATACTGTAAATAGAAATAATATAAAAAATTGGATAACAATCGGTGAAAATGATGGTGTTACTTCAAATGATTCGGAATTTTCTGGAAATATTAATGAATTAGTTGAAAAAATATCTGATAGGCAATTATTTCTTGAGAATGAGGTTCATAAATTAAATGAAAAATTTGATAAATTACTGGAGTTATTAAATAAGAAATAATAGGAATTTTTATTTTTTTTTTTTATTTATATAATTGTATTTTGTATTCTATATTTTTTATTAAAATTATGTATATTATTAGCATTAATCTACTTTTCACTTTTTTACGGGATCTTTGAAATGTGTCAAATTTTACTCAGCTGAAAATTTCATAAATCTGTCTAATGAGTCAATGAGTCATGAGATTTTTATACGTCATTATCTGGGATTTACTTTGTGGGCGCGGTTTTTGAGTGATGCGGTGATGAATAGGGATCAGGCACCTGTCCCTGAGATAAATATGTATAAACAACGCGATCTCGTCAATCGCGTGATCGGAGACACTTAAACATCATATAAAACCGCGCCCACAAAACGGATTAATATTATTACGTAATTAACCTAGTACGTTTCACGCGAAATTGATCTATTAAATTCAATTATATAAATACCCTCAATTTCTCCAATTTTTATCTTTCATTCTCACAAAATTAAAAATTCTGCTAGCAGTATATAAAGGAACGTATTTTTTCGTGTACAGTATATTTGATCTTTGACAATATATAAATCATCAACTAATCATTATGTGTACACAACTTGAAAGTAGTTAGCTTCTGAGGAAAAAGCTTATGGGCGAAAACCGTATTAAACTCAAAAGGCAAGTCCTTCACATTCTATACCATGTCTGGCGAAACTAGGCCTTCAACACTCAACCTATAGTTTCTGGTTTAACCTACTTCGTTCCTTGCTGAAATCAGTTCTGGTGACGTATCAACTAGACAATCTTAGAAATATCAGCCAATGACTTCCTAGCATTCGTCTATTTCGTTCCTTACTGACACCGGTCCTAGCAACGCTCGCAATTAGTCAATCCTAGCAACATCAACTGATGACTTTGCTAGCATTCGCCTACTTCGTTCCTTGCTAACACCTGTTGGTAACGCTCGTAACTAGACAATCTTGGCAACATTACTTGATGTTTTTCTAGTATTGTTCTACTTCATACCTAACTAGCAACTGCGTCTTTAGCAATGGTAACAACTAGGATAAAATAGACGCTAAAAATGGTCTGAATGTTATCCTTTTTCGCGGAGGGGAAACTTTTTTTTTTAACTAAGGACTGATTATCACCCTTAGGAGCTAAAGACACTAAACCTAGAGTTTTCTAATTTAACCTACTTCGTTCCTTGCTGAAATCAGTTCTGGTGACGTATCAACTAAGCAATCTTAGAAATATCAGCTAATACTCCTTAGCATTCGTCTATTTCGCTCCTTACTGACATCGGTCCTAGCAACGCTCGCAATTAGTCAATCCTAGCAACATCAACTGATGACTTTGCTAGCATTCGCCTACTTCGTTCCTTGCTAACACCTGTTGGTAACGCTCGTAACTAGACAATCTTGGCAACATTACTTGATGTTTTTCTAGTATTGTTCTACTTCATACCTAACTAGCAACTGCGTCTTTAGCAATGGTAACAACTAGGATAAAATAGACGCTAAAAATGGTCTGAATGTTATCCTTTTTCGCGGAGGGGAAACTTTTTTTTTTAACTAAGGACTGATTATCACCCTTAGGAGCTAAAGACACTAAACCTAGAGTTTTCTAATTTAACCTACTTCGTTCCTTGCTGAAATCAGTTCTGGTGACGTATCAACTAAGCAATCTTAGAAATATCAGCTAATACTCCTTAGCATTCGTCTATTTCGCTCCTTACTGACATCGGTCCTAGCAACGCTCGCAATTAGTCAATCCTAGCAACATCAACTGATGACTTTGCTAGCATTCGCCTACTTCGTTCCTTGCTAACACCTGTTGGTAACGCTCTTAACTAGACAATCTTGGCAACATTACTTGATATTTTTCTAGTATTGTCCTACTTCATACCTAGCTAGCAACTGCGTCTTTAGCAATGGTAACAACTAGGATAAAATAGACGCTAAAATAGTCTGAATGTTATCTTTTTTCGTAGAGGTGACTAACATCCTTAGAAGCTAAAGGCGCTTTCCATCCTTCCAAGACATGAAACTGATCGGCATGTCACATGTTATTAACATGTTTTTTTTATCCATTAAAAAGGGTGAAGTTAAAGATTATCGATAATTCTGAAAAGATTCCTCAACTTTTTAATAAAGATTTTTGGCATATTCCAAAGAAAAGGAAAGAAAAGAAGAGAGAAGAAATGATGAATTCAAGTAGTAGAAAGAAGATTGGAGCAGTGGACCAATTTGGTAAGGAGGAGAGAAATCTTATTCTTCAGGAATGTAAATTCGTAGCAAATTGCGAAAAGGTCAAGGTATTGGTACTCGATCTTCATAAAAATAATTTATACTTGATATGTTTCATGGACTAGCAATATTCTAATTAACTGTGATCCGTTGTTGTAATCCATGTCCAAATCGTTCCATCGGCTCAATTAGGAGATCATCGCTGGTACAGTTTTAAGGCATTATTAGAATGGGCCAATAATTTAGGACGATGGGACGATTTGGGACATGGTCAAGTTTGGTCTACAACAAAGTTATTTATTTAATTCTATTATTACATCTTTATATTTACATATAATTTAACTAACCAATTTGCTACTTAAATAATTTGTAGATCACAAAACCTTTTAATTTTGGATGAATATGGGCCAAATTTAATAAGGCCTAATATTTCGTTTTGGCTAACGTTTCTAATCTGCATTGCCCTTTATAGTCAAATGACTATGATGAATGAAAGCCACAGCAGGAGATACTTGATAATTGAAGGGTGGGTATTTTTATATTTAGTTCAGTTGCTTGATGGTCAATAGCCTGCTCTCGTTCCGTTCCGATACGATGAGCACTATATCCTTAATTGGAATTTTGGTAGGAACTTGAGTCTATTGTCGTAACGTATTAGTGCATCCTTGAGTCCCCTAGTGTTTAATTTTGAAGAATGTTGAAAAAATTTATTGCTGTAAATAATTATATAGTAGATAATTAATTCTTTGTAAGTAAGAAAGTCAATACGCAGCTTACCATTAATATACAAATTTCGGATAACTTAAATATGGGAAATAATCAACTGTATTATAATTTATTTTTTCCATATACCTTCCATTGTGCCTAAATTCTGAATAGTCAAATTCACTAAAACTCTGATGCATGCAACATAAAGATTTGTTACACTACAGATTGTCATTTTTGCTTTGCTTAGTATTAATTCCGGAAAATTTATTATTTTTACAAATCGCCATCATTACCTAAAATCGTGCAATTTTTAGATATTTGATTGCAGCAAACTGGAAAGATTTATCCTAAAATTATCTATTTGATAAGATAAGATATTCAATACACTGAATTTTCCTATCCATCTGATGTCCTGACATTTACATATGTGATCTGCGAGATAATCTAATTTATGTAATGAATTTAAATACACAGTTTACGACAGAAAGTTGTATTTATTATATATGTTTTTATGAAAAAAGAAATAGAGGATATTTTAATAAATTAACATTTATTCCAATTTTAATTTTAAGGTCACCTTCAATAAGGAATAAACGAGTATGCTGATGATTCTTAGACGATTATAAATTTATTTTATTTTGATAAGTTTACAGTTCAATTACACTCCAAGTTTTATAATCCATAATCTTAGAATCTTAGAATCTTAGTTTTTTATTTTTTTATATGAATTTCTTTGCAAAAAGTAGTACTTAATTTCATTATTGGATGATATTTATATCTTAATAAAATTTCATCTTAGCATTTCATTATCGTTCCTAATAGTTTGTGTAAATTATATTTTTCATTAGATTAAATAAATTATACATAAACATTGTTTTTATTACTGGCTACTTCTTGTTTAGAATTTACAGCTCTTATTCGACGTACAATGGATACTCTCTTTTGAGCAACAATTCCTTTTTCTCTTAAAATTATGTCGTTATTATAACTAATTTGACAAAAAACAATAATTGGTATATCCTACCTGTTTTATATAATCGTATTCTTGAAAATTATTGTGTAGCAGATTCACGAAGGTTTATGAAAATTATGAAGAAATAATGGATAAAATTTTTACGGTATGTTATTAAGAAAGTAACTTTATTAGCCATTTTAATGTCCAATATGGAGAACGTTAAAAATTTTTGCTAATTCAAGTTAGTAATAATTTTTTGTTATACAAATCTGATGAGAGAAATAAAAATCTTACCTAGATTTTGCTAAGCCTAGTCTAATAATACTAAGTCAGTAACAATACTGTATAAACGCATACATTTTTACATCTAAAGTATTCTTAGTCAAAGTATATATATTATTTAGTAAATTGGAATCTTAACAAAGCATATAGCCAGTCATATAAACTTAATAACTCATACTTACTATCATTTATGAATGAATAGTACTCTAAGAAAAAGTTATTCTAGTTAATCTATTGCTGATAACAAAAGCCAATACTTTTTAATTTAATTGGCAGGGAGATGATTACCTTTAAAGAAAATCGTAAACCAGAATTAATTTTTATTAAGTATATGTGGATTTATTTGAAGTAAATGTAATAACATTTCATACAAACTAATGTTATATGTGTGAAATTATTGGATTACAAATGCAAATATAAAGTGTATAATGCATTCATAAACTTGGTCCTAGAATTGGGACTAAGATATTAAGTGCATTAGGAAAGGTGTGCACTTATGGAAATTATATTTATAGAATTAAAAACTATACGTGCTGCCCAAATTATTTTGGGATGCCATAATTATAATTTGGGATGCCGTAATTCATTCAGTTTATATGTAATTTATTATGTAAAGTGCCAAAATAATTTGGGATGTCCCCAAAATAATTTGAACAGCATGTATATTAAAAACTGCTAAATGGAGAATATTATTTATATTCCATTTACTGCATAATAGCAATAACTTTTACAGGGGTATCATAAACAAAAATTATTTTATGAAACTTGATATACTATATTTGTATAATTATATAATTGTATTTAGTATGCGGAAAATCATAATACTAGAAGAATTCTAGAATTTTAGATTTTTCTGTCAATCCATTGTTAAAAATATTGGATAATTCACTTGATTTCCTTTTTTAAAAAAAACAAGTTAAACCGTAGTTTATTTATTCATTTAGATAAAACATAATCGATATATCAAACTTACTTTAATTCTTATTGGATCCTTAAAAGAATAGATTTCAAACCAAAATTTGATTTCTAAAGAATTCTTGAATTCTTTCGATAATGTCCGAAACTTTAAATCATGATCTTCATTATCAATTTGGCTACGGAATATTCATGTACAATATGAATTATTTCATATTGTATCTTATATACTAAGCTTTTTGTAGATTCATTTTAGAATTAGGGGATTGTAATACAAGGAGGACATTTTTCTCTTCTCCATAAATGGCTACGATTGATAATGGAGACCAAAAAGATTTAAAAATTTTAAAGCGGTTTGTACCAACTAAATGTATTAAATGCAATTATTAAATGGAGTATGTTATAATTAAATTTTTATTACTTTAGATTCGTCTCCAAAAACCAAATACTGTAATCTTGAATTTACTTTAATATAAAAATAACAATATATGATAATTTTATTTTAAATCTTTATCATGAAAATCAAATGTTTTTAAATCCTAGCAAGTTTTGATTGATATATAAAAACCAAATATTTATATCATATGAATGTAACTAGATATATCATGTGAATTAAAACCTTTCAACTATTACCAAATACTGCAAGGTTTCTTTTAAATCGTGATCTACGTTTATATAATTATCAAATAAGTATTTACAGGAATTTTGACAATTTAACATGGTCATTAAAGAATAAGAAGATTATATGCCTGACTCCATGAAAAAAGAAATGTTCTGAAATAATAAAATAAATTGTTAATGTTAGTTAACTGTAAAGTTTTCTATTTAATTTCAAAACAAAATGTAATTGGTAAATTAGGATAATGACAATAATTTCACGTAAATTATAATAATAAACTGCGCCCAACAGAAATTTATTTAAGGTTGTTATCGGCTGGCTACACAAGCCGAGTTAATATGATTTATAATATATAAATAATCTTCAAAATTCTTTACATGTTCTTTTTTTTCCGTTTTCTTTTTATTTATTTATTTATTTTATTTATTACCAATTCTAACTGTCAAATATTGCATCATTAAAAGTTAAAATAGAATCTATATTCACTATTTTTAGTGAACAAGTTGTATTTGTCGAAATCGAAGCAAGTCTTAATTTAAAAAACTGTTATTCGTAGAAACTGGTTTTTTACATGGTATATTTTTTTTTTATTTTTCGGAGGATTTAGCCCGTGAAATATTTTCCAAATCAAGAAGCTTCATCTATACTATATTTTAATATATATTTGTTCTTTTTTTTACCGAATATATTGGATATATTGATATTATAATTTAACATTAAAATAGTAGTTATGTATATATTATAAAAAATACTGGATCAAACCCTTATAAATAAACCTAAATTTTCTTTTACTCTTGATTTTTTTTTAAAAAAAACACATTAAATTTAAGGTTTATAATATGCAAAGTTTTGAGGTGAACCGCGAAACACTACAGGAAAATATAGATCAGAATAGGAACGATTTTTTTCCACCTCCAAACATGGATCCTATCGTAACTTTAGTTCGTTTAAGCTATGTTAATCGTCGTCCCAGAAATAAAATGGTTACTGGTTATGCCATTTTAAGATATTACGTCTCATTACGAGCACAAATTATAAACTGTGGTGAGCCAAATGTAGTCGGCAGGGTTACAAGTGAAGTATGGAAATCCGCCACTGTAGACGAGAAAAGTGATTATGTAAATTTATCGAACCAGGTTAACGCATTAATCGCTGGCCGAAATCGCAGATAATTTTCTAAGAAATCATCAACCATAAACCTAAGCATTATAAGCATTATCCGCGTACTTTTTCTATAGTTTTCATCTTTCATCTAAGCTTTTTTTATGTCTAAGAACCTTCTTGCCCTGAATTTATTTAGATATTAACCTGGTTGCTTTTATTTATTATTTAGTTAGATTTGAATCTTACAAGGGTTTTTTGTGAATTTTTTTTCTTAAGGATTTATTTATACTTTTTATTTTGATTTTTAAGGTTTTTTTTAGTGTTTTTTTTTGGTTTTTAAGGATTTTTTTTGGGTTATTTTCGGGTTTAAGACCTTTTTAGTGTTTCTTATGGTTTTAAGGTGTTTTTCATAGGGTTTTAAGATTTTTTTCTGGGACTTTTTTTTCTTCGACATTTCGTTTCGAAGTTTTTTTTTTGAAATATTATTGGGTATTGTTTGACAGTGTTTGGTTTAAATTTTTAATAAATTGTTTATGGTTTTTATGCTTTAAAAATTATAAGTGATCTTACAAAGTTAACCGTATTACTTAGCGAAGATTGCAAAACTAGTTTAATCATCTCAGATTAACAAACTGTTCATGCTTTCTTACAGCCAGTAGAATATGATCAATTTTCTTGATAAAAGTTTTCTAAAGAGCTATTTAATTAATTGTACACAAATAATATAGTTCTTTTGATTAAGGCAGTTCGATTAATTCGCAAAAAGAGGATAAGAATCATAAGATCTCTTTTGTTCGTTCTTAGATGAGAAGTATAGTATAAGCACTTCCTAAAGTACCCGGATAATTTATAAATATACTAGAATTATATGCCGATCATAAAAAAATTAAATTTTTGCGAATTTATCGAGTTTGTAAGTTCTTTATGTGAAATTAATAACGTTACCCTTGTAAATAATTTGAATATTTCGAATAATAAATTTTTTTTATAATTATTTAAATGTATAAAACTTTACTAAATTTCTAACTGGGGTCAAGTTGCATAGATCTATGCTTATGCAAGATTATGCATGTGACCATTGCATTAAACTAATTTTTTTATCATTGGGAAAAAAATGAACTTGTCAAAAGTTTTTTTTTGTATATATGAGTAAGAAATGCTATTCTTTTTAACTCTACGAAATAGTTGCGGAAATAATTTATCTATGCTATTAAAGGATTATGGACACGAGCTTTTTTTGGGCTATAGATCTTTTTAAAACAATAGGCCAATTGTAATTAAAAACCCAAAACTTTAATTTCAGGTATGGAACTCTTATAATAAAATATATTTTATTACACTATGATTTAATAATTTACCTATAGGATGAAACCGGATAAGAGTGTCCGATTTTATTACAAAATAAAAAAAAAATTGGGTATAAGCCATTGACCTTCCCAAATTTTTTTTTTTTTTTTTTTTTGTTTGATTGTGTCGCGAAAAAAAAACGCGGCCAAAGGAATTCCGGTAATATCGATGGACTTGTTTTTGTTTTATTTATTTAATTTTTTTTTTTAATAAATTATATCCAATATTTACATTACTCAATATATTTCGATTTACTTGATATATTTGAAATATTGTAACAGAAAAAAAAAAAAAATTAAATGATAAATATTTACTATGATCGACATTTAACAACAATACATTTTTTTACACCTTTCTTCTTTTCTTTTTAATATTACAAATTGAGTTTTTTTTGCAGTTTATTCTGACGAAACTAATAATAGTAATCCCATTTTTTTTCTTTTTTTTTTTTTTCTTCTTATTCACCTGATTTTTTTTAAATAAACAAAATAAAAATAAATAAATTATATTAATAAATTAAAGTTTTGGAAAAATTAAGTTATTCTCTTGGGGATTCGAAATTCGCAAAATTTTTTTTTTTTTTAAAAAAAAAAAATCACATGAAAATTAAAAAAAATACATGCATTCAAATTAAATAATACGGATGATACGAATGATTGGCTGAAAACAAACCACGTTATGTCTTTCGTTAAACTTAAGATATATAAAAGATAAAAAACAAAAAAAAACTGCATAATTTATATTATAAAAAGAAAATAGAATATTCTAAAAAATAATTATTCTGCGTGCACTTAAATTAAAAGGTAAGTAATTTTTGTAAATTGGCCAATCATATATAGCACCTGAATATAAAGTTCTTTGATGCAGAATTAAATGTATATTTAATATATGATCAGCAATTGAAAATAGTAAATCATATATCACAAGCAATAGGTAAAAAAAAAAAAATGTTCGTGCAGAACAGTTAACTTATAATTATCACATGAATTAATATGATCAATTAGACCAGGGTAAGCCCTGTAATTGTTAGTATATCAAATAATAATTAGCTCAATGTTAAAGTCGAAAATTTATTTTTATTTAAAATACTAATCTCAATAAATTATAATAAACTTATACTGCTGAAAATATACGGTACATATGTGTCTTAGTTTTAAAAGTAAAATTTATATATTATAATATCATAATTAGAGTGGTTAAGCTACCACGGCGCAAATGTATGCGCTTGAAACTTATATGACAATTTGTGTCTTTGATTTTTTTCTTTCCCAATTATAGGTCATTATAAAATAATCAAACGTTTAAGCTATGTTAATCGAAGAAAAAAAAGAATTCCCAGAAATAAAAGTGTGAGCAGATGTAGACTTTTGCGATATTTCGTTCTATCGCAAAGACCGGAGAATTAATTCGAATATATAAGATCGAAAACAAATCGAAACCGAATTATGTGGTAATAACATTATTTCATTGGGTTAATTTATTCCTTCTTACTCTTGATTACAGAACGTTTCAAAAGTTTTAACGCGGTTAAAAACTTTTAAATGTAATCAAATCTATTATATGCGAGGGTAAGAACGAAAAATTCGTTGATCGTATGTTTTGATGATTCTTTGCGCATAACTTAGATCTTAAAGTTGTTCTTAAGTTTTTTTTAGATGTTTTAAATCTTGATCAATCAAGACTACATTTTTTTTTAATTTTTTTTTTTCTAAAGTCCGTTCCGTTCCTCGTCCTTTTATAAGTTATTTGTTCAATCTAAATACATTCTCATTTATGTTTTATCTCTACGTAATTTAATTCTTTGTTAAATGTCAGGTTTCAGCTTGCAAAAAGAATTTTTAAAAATAGACAATAGTAACACAAAAAAAGAGACTTTATTTCTTTGTTTACCTAGTTTTCTTATGCTCAAACAAATGGCTGAAACTAAGTACGTCAAAATCCTTTAATTATTTAAATGTTTTATGTACATTTCTTTTATTAAGTAATTCATTTTATAAACGGGAGGAATTATAACCGATATAGTTCTCTTCAATGACAAATATAATAATGCGCTTCTTACGTATAATTTAAATGTTTTCTTAGATAATATGTAAGCTATTCTAAGAAGAACTAATTTTAAATATAAAAGTCTACTACATAAACTATAGAAAAAATTTAAAAAGTACAAGGGTTTGCAATCTCATATGAAATTATGTGTGATATGCAAAGAAAAGTGGTGATATCGAATAAAACTTCATAATTTCACAATATTCTACAAAATTTGTTTATAATTCGGTGAACTTAATTTTAACCTTAAAAAATCAAAAAATTCTAGAATAACTGAAAAAAGTTGCCAGTTAATTTCAATTTTCAAACTATCCGCTAAGAAGATTATGCATGCGAGATCAAAGGTTTACTGATGCTGTTTAATGCGTCACCATTGTGAATCATTATTTGTTATGCGGTAAATAAAAATAATTCTAGTATATATCAAGTTAATTATGAACGTAATTTTCACGAGTAGTTCGCGTGATTGCATGTTTAGCTGCATCTAAAAGCCGAGATGTTTTAACTGGTACTTGACAGCAGGGCTATTAAAATGTAAATTAAATAAATATCAGATATATGCACGTTATGCGTGCGTCTAAATTATCTTTCTTAATAAATTTATAATTAAAAATATAATTTTGATATTCTCAAACAAACGATTTAATTACTGATTTTTTAATGGTTCCATTAGTGTGTCAGTTTCAGACGAAAGGAATTTTTGATGGTCACAAAACAATTAAAGTTGATTAATCACATGACCGGAAACAATTTACCCCTTGCACATCCGGTCCGTTGTTTCGATCATTCAAATTTATCTATTATTCAGAAGCAATTTTTTTTTTTTTTTTTGCTCAATATTTGACTCGAATATCAAAAGACTTGTGAAAAGGAATCATGAATTATTTCCTTTTTTTTATAATAAAAAAATATTCGTGGCAAAATTACCAAAATCCAAATGTATCATTAAATTTATCATGAGATTTAATTTTTGATTTGATTGGTTGTAAAAATTTACTATATAATGTATTATATAATCTTGAATGAGTTAATGAATTTTGATATTACAATTATTCACATCAATATTATTTGAATTTATTTACAGTAAGGCTGAGTTTTTTTTTTTCATTGATAAATAACTATTTTTTATCATGATCTACAACAATATTTATTTTCGCTTTCATGCAATTAATTACCAAATGTTTTTGCGCGGGCTGTACCTTTATTATAAAATTTACTATTTATAGTTTTTTTTTTTTTTTTCCTTTTTTTTTTTTTTTTTTTTTTAAAAAAAAAAAAAAATACAAAATTAATGATATTGATCTGTTCAGACCACGTGTAATAAAAATAAAACGCCTGTACATAGATTTCGATGATAAAAAAGCGAACAGATTTTCTATCGCCATTCTATACATGATTAAAATAATCCATTTCATGTCAACATAATTATTATCATTTTAAGTTTCTCTAAAGTTTATAAAAGATTATATTGTTTATATTTATATCAATTTAATTGGAAACTTAAAAAAGAAAAAGAAAGATCAACAAAAACCATTTTATAATCTATCCTTTTTTGGATCATATTCAAAGAGAAATGGAAATTACGTAGTTCAGCCAATGATACCAATGCTACAGCTGAAACTTTATTACCAATGTTTAAATAAGTTCCTTTTTAATACATATCATATAAAATCTTATAAAGCGAAAAAAAATAAAGATCAAAGAAATTTTATTAAAAATTATCACAATCGGTGATCATAAAAGTAAAATTTAGCAAAGTCCGGAAAGTCCGGAGATAATTAAAACTTTCTCCGTTTGTATCAAAATATTTCTTTGAGTATTTCTTCAGCCGATTTTTAGATTGAATAAATCACATGTTTAGAAATTTTCTCGGAGATATTTCCGCGTGAAATTTCTAAATTAAAGAATTAAATTGTACAATTTACTATTATTATATCATAATGCATGCGAAAAAAAAAATTATTTTATATAAATTCATCTTTTATCAAAATATACGTTCACTTCTATATTAAATTTATCCAAAAGTAATAATAATTTTTTTCAATATTAAATAAACCAACATTCTAGGTTGGTTTTTCTCTTCCCAATTATGGGCCTCGATACTATATTCAGACGTCTTAACTATGTTAATCGATGAAATCCCAGAAATAACAGTGTTATCGGACGTGGACTTCTGATATTTCGTTTTATCGCAAGGCTCAAGTGAAGCAAATCATTACCGACAGTGGCACCCCACTCCCGAGCGATTACCTGAAAAGAGAATCGAGTTATTATGCGTCAACTACTTTATTTCATTAGTTAACTAAATTCCTTCTCGCTCTTGTTACAGACTTTTTAAGTGATACATATGATTCGATTCTCTTTTCCACGATTTCCTTTTCCCTCTCAATTACGATCGTATCAAATTTTCTTCTCATGAAATATTTTTAAAAAATCTTTCTTGTAAAAAATTTTTTTCGTTAATATGTATGAGTGTAATAACATACTCCTTAGATGTATAATTAATTATTTTTTTTTTTACCATCGATAAATCGTAAGAATAATGCATTTTTTAATTTTAATTATGAAATAGGGAACTCCCTATTATGCGAAGTTATCAATTATGCTATATTAAGCATTATTCAGTTCATCATCCTCTTTGTAATAATAAGAAAATGATATTACTAATTGTTTTAATTGTTTTTGAATATAGCATTATTGTAAATAATAAAATATAAATTTAAGTTTGAAAGAATACACATTGCAAATTGAACATTTTTTTTCATGTCTCACGTGATCGATGCATTTTATCTCGTGATTCTGTGTAATTTGCAGGGAATTAATATTTCTTTGTGCGATAAAACAAAGGCAATCGGAGTTGAATTTTTTCCTTTTTCATCATTGACGTATTGAAATAGTGATACGACGATTTTTTAACAATTGAAACTATATGCTATAGTTGAGAGTTTTGAAATTTTAAATATATGCATTAATCAATTTTAAAGTAATTCCATCACTTACTTTACAATAGAACTAATTATAAATATGATTTAATTAACATTTCCTTTTCTGAATTATTTTTTTCACTGAATTATAAATTCATAAATCTGTTCCATAAAAAATTTTTTAGAAAAATCGATCAAAAGTAAGTTTTTTGGAATATTTTAACGAAATTTTTTTATAGTGCTGATGATAGATGCTGTAATGTATATTATTAGAAAAACATAAATTCATAAGGTAATATCATGCAAATGTAAGTGCTACTGCAATTTTTGTTTTAGTAATGTTAAATATATACATTCATTTTTTTTTCAAACGGCCATCACAAGATGTATGCCGAAAAGCATTTTCTTACATGGTACATAAGTGTACCGTCAAAATCAAGTGGCTGATTCTTACATGCTTAGCTACAGTACATTTATTAATCTTTCGCAATATCTTTTGAAGAAAGAAAAAATAAAGGCTGAAAAGTTATTATTTGGCTTTTTTTCACAAGGGTTTTTGATCATTTGATTATGCAGGTGGGCGAGAGATTGATCTATTCTGGCATTTTATTTCGATATACTGTAAATATTTTTTTTATCTTTGTTTAAACCGTTAATTAATCGTACAAACAATATGTCAGAGCTGCAATGACTCATGTTTAGATATGTTACAATTTTTGCCATATTTTCTATATGTTGTCTGATTTTTAATGTATGTTCTTTTCGTACTAATTGTAGAACCTTGATATTTTGTCATTATTTCTGTGATATGTCAATATATCACAACCGAGTTTTTTTACATTTATAATAATTATAAATTTTGCATTTATGGAAAAAAAAACACGGAATAAATTTTTTTTTTCACTAAATTTGTTATAGAGTTCGAAATTTTTTTTTTTTTACCTTAAGTTGGCGCTTTGATATAGTCAAGTTTGACAGGATATTGTTCAGCCATTTTATTTTTAAAACACGTTAAAAAAAAAAGTATTTTATATATATTATTTTATTTATCATTGTAAGTTACATCAAATTAAAAACTTTGTTCTTTTAATTACTCCTTCATCAATATATTTTTTTATGATCATTTTAAAATCATTTGTAACATATTTTTCCGTATGAGTATGTTTATAAAAAACGAGCGGTTTTCTACCCTTCCAATTCTCAAAAAAATCTTTCAGACCATCAGGTGTAAAAATAAAATTTGCACAAAAAGTGATTTTGTGTAAAGTTTCTGGTGAAAATTTAACTATAATTTTTAATATTTCATCACAATCGTGTTTATCCTCATTCTCTACTATTGATAAATTTAACTTTATTAACCGCAAACAATTTATTAAAATTTCTCTTATTCCATGTAAATCTTCAAGTTCAATTTCAATGGTTAATCTCTCAATATTTGGACAATTTGTAGAAATTACTTTAATTAATTTTTTAGTATATTTAGGATCTTGATTACACGTGCGGTATATATCAATGTCTAAAATGTTTCCATTTGATTTCTCAATCAAATCACATTCTTTGAAGAATGGTAAAAATGCGGTTTCAAGATATTGAAGATTCGGAAAAGATGCCGAAGATAAAGATTCTTCCCATTCGCATTCCCTAAATATATCCATTACATCATGTGCATTATGATTTTTAAGTTCCAAATGTTGTAAATTTATTAACGATGGAAGAAATTTAGGTGAGAGTGAAATGATCCATGGTTCTATAGAAAATTTTCTTAATGTACTAGCTTTTCTTTCAATTACTTCGCTTAATTCTAAACATTGTTTTTCATAACTTTTGAAATGTAAATATAATGATCGTAAAATTTTTTGGGTATCAATAAACCAAATTAATCCTGGAATATCGTCATAGCATTCAAATATGGATAATTCTTCAATATTTTGACAAATTTGCGCCATTGCAAATAATTCTCCTGAAGTAACAAAGTGAAGATCAATTATTAAAGAACGAAGTTGAGAGAAACAGGTTGATGCTCCCTGAAATTGAGACAAAGGTTGTGTTGTTTGCCAATTAAAATGGTTTACGTCCTTACAATTATTTATAAATAATTTATAAATTTCTCGTTCCAACAAATATTTTTTACCTGTTTCGTTATATTTATTAAATCCATCTTCTTTCTTAATTAACTTATCTATCATATTATCAATAAAATTTGATGGAACTTGTGATAAAAAGTTAATGTAGTTGAACGATGGTTGGTTTGAAAATTTTTGTATAGGTAATTCAATATTATTATCCAATAAAAGTTTTTTCGAAAATGTTGGTAATAAATAAAGTATTGAATTATAAAGTTTACGATGAGAAAGTAAATCCCCGTTACCAATATCAGATTCGAAAGGAACTTTCCATAATATTGGCATAGCTATACGACACCAAAATTTATTTACCAAAATACATGAATATAGAGAAGATGGCTTCTCTCTCAATTCATTAAAAATAATTATAAGACAATCTTGTGACATTATTATCTAAAATTATATTCACAAAACGAAAGAGAGAAATGAATTTAAAAATTATATATTTTTTTTTTTTGTTAGACTTTTTAAATTTATTTTGCTAAAGGGTGTGTAACGGTATTCATATGATCTGATGATCAAAGGTTTTTGTTTGAGACCATAATGAGGTTATAAAAGCAAAAAGATAAACATGATTAATAATCGATTTATTTTCATATCTTTACAAGAGAAATACGTTATTAACGCAATTAAGAAGGTGTTTGGCGATATGCCAGATTATCAGATATACAATTTTGTAATTATTATTGTTGTACGAATGGAACATCCTCGTCTAGTAAATTTTCTTTGATTATTCCTTCTTCATAATACTTTTCAACAATCCTTTTATATTCCTTATCTATGTCACCAATAAATTTCATAGTAAATGTGAGTGGTTTCCTATTTCTCCAATTTTTAAAAAATTTTTCTAAACCTTCAATTGAAAATTTCCAATTTACATTAAAAGAAAATTCATATAAAGTTTTTGGTGAATAATTTGTTAAAATTTCTAATAATTTATCACAATTATCTTTTTCTTTGTTATTTGTTGAAAGATTTATCATTTTTAATTGTGTACAATTCAAGAGAATTCCTTTTATTCCATCTAAATTCTCAAGTTCAGCACTAATAGTTAAGTTCTCTATCTTTGGACACTTTTCGGCGATCGCTTTAATTAATTTATTGGTATATTCTCGATTTTGATCAAATGTATGAAGTATATTAATTTCTAAAATATTTCCAATAGATTTTTCGATTAACGTATGATATTCACAAGATGCTAAAATTGCGGTTTTAAGATATTGAAGATTTGGAAAAGAAGATATTAATAAATGTTTCTTCCATTCACACATTTCTGTACTTTCGGTATTATATGTTTGTTCGTTAAGTTCCAAATATTCTAATTTAATTAATGATGGAAGAAATTTGGGTGAGAGTAATATAATATTTTGTCCTATGCTAAGTTTTTTTAGTGTAGCAGCTTTTCTTTCGATTACTTCACTTAATTGTAAACATTGTATTTTAGCACCTTCAATATATAAACTTAACGATCGTAAATTCTTTTGAGTATCAATAAACCAAATTAATCCTTCTGGAATGACATTACAACAACCAGATATGGATAATTCTTCAATATTTTGACAAATTTGTGCCATTGCAAATAATTCTGTCGGATTAATCAATTGTAAATCGATTATTAAGGAACAAAGTTGAGAGAAACATGCTGATGTTCCCTGAAATTGAGACAAAGGTTGTGTTGTTTGCCAATTAAAATGTTTGATGTCCTTACAATTATTTATAAATAATTTATAAATTTCCTGTTCCAATAGATTTTTTTTATTTTTTTCTTTATATTTATCAAATCCATCTTCTTTTTTAATTAACTTATTTATCATATTATTAATGAAATTTGGTGGGACCTGTGATGAAAAGCTAATGTAGTTGAACAATGATTGGTTTGAAAATTCTTGTATAGGTGATACAATATCTTCATCCAATAAAAGTTTTTTTGAAGATGTTGGTAATAATGAAGTTATTAAATTATAAAGTTTACGATGAGAAAGTGAATCCTCGCTACCAGTATCAAATTCAAAAGGATCTTTCCATAATATTGGCATAGCTATACGACACCAGAATCTATTTACCAAAATACATGAATATAGAGATGATGGTTCCTCTATCAATTCGTTGAAAATAATTATGAGACAATCTTCGATCATATGTGACATTATTTCGAAATTTGTCTAACTGTTGTAATAATTGATACGCAACGCAAACTCAGATTTATGGGTTTATGTTTGTGATAATTGTAATAATTGATACGCAACGCAAACTCAGATTTATGGGTTTATGTTTGTAATAAATAATTGATACGCAGGGTTTATGTTTGTAATAATTGTAATAATTGATACGCAAACTCAGATTTATGGGTTTATGTTTGTAATAATTGTAATAATTGATACGCAAACTCAGGTTTATGGGTTTATGTAGTTTAGCCTATACTGCGGTCAGTGCGGTGAATGATCAATATGTGTTATTGTTGTATTGTTGTATTGTTATTGTGACGATCAAATTGACATTTATACGTAAAATTATTTTAATTATGACAATTAAGGAATAAAAACAAAGCATTTTTAAACAGGAAACAATAGTTCATAAGTTATAGATTAAAGTTATTTACTGTTATTGTTTATTTCTTTCACTTTTATTACGTTATTATTTATTATTATATTTGATTCTTTTTATACGTTCTAAACTTCTGGTGGTTGACTTTTTGATTGTTTATTAATTGTAAAGCCATAATACAACTTTGGAATTTTAATAAATAAACATATTTATCTTATAAATAAAATGATTAATTATAAATATATTTGCATACGAATATAATCCTGAATTCTCTTTTTTTTTGGTTTATATTAAATTAGCAAGTAATTCTTCGTGGCTTTGGTCAATATTTTTACTTGTATTTAATGGTCCAAGATAATGATGCTGGACGAAACCGAAATATTTAGTCGTTTGACGAACAGAAATAGTTTAGACATTTAAAATTAAAAGACGAAATGCCGAAATTCAATATTCCATAAATTTTCCATAGATTTCCATGGATTTTTAATTATAATAATTTACTGACAAAATAAATTTATTAAAATAGAATATTTTTTAAAAAGAATTTATATAATTATTATATATGTTAAAATTTTATATATTTATAATAAAATTATAATTTTTATATAACTAAAATTAAATTAAAAATTATTACTAAAAGTTTAGTCAATGACGAAACCGAAACTAGTTGATGACGAACCGAAACTTTTGGCAAAAAGAATTTAGGCAGGCATCACAGATCCAAGGCTCTGGTTTTTTAAACTGAAAGCTCATTTACCAGGATCATAATATAATGGTAGAGTCCAAGTTTGCGGATAATCATGTAGGTATTTCCGTTTTTGTTAATATTCAACTGAGTTGTTAACTTGTATTACCGCCATTATGCAATTCCGCTATTTATATGTTTTTACATCTAGTTGATAAAAAGATTATTTAAAAAAATAATTTATATTTAATACGAATATTTATCATATATTTCGAGTTCTAGATAAGTAACTTTTCTACTTTTTTTACTTAGGAATCAACATTAGTTGAAGCGAAACCGACCAAACAAATTGGATTTACTTCAGTTAGAATGAATATTTCCATATCTGTTATTGTTTTATATTTGTTTCTTTTCCAATAAAACGGGATAATTGAATTCGATTTTTTAAACATAAAATTTTATTCAATATTGGCGGCCAACAGGAAGTTTGTTCGACACTTTTAACCTGCATGAATATTAATGTAGGCTAAAAGTGTTAGGTAAATCTGAGGGCCCAACAAATACAATCAATTTTCCTAAGTAGAGTTTTCCTTGAATGGATAAAATCTTGGGATTTATCCTATCCTATTTATCCGGATTTATATCCTGTTAATTTTGAACGAATCTAAAGTTTGTGAAATGGGTAATCCTATGAATAATTCGGATTATCCTAATATTTTCATAACCAGCTTTTTTATCTTCGGATTTGTTCTGGGATAATTATTCGGATCGGATATCCGGAACTTAAAATTTCCAAATGGATTATCCTACATTATTCAGAAAATAATTTGTGAAATTTAAATTTATACAAAGAAATATGTTTCATATAGAGCAAATTCGCTTCTTTGATTATTCCTTCGTTTAAAGAATTGTCCGGAGCGAAGCGAGCTGTGAAAAATTTGTGGTCACGGGCGTTTTTCTGATCTTCAGCCAATAAAATCTCAAATTTTAATTTTATCCATTTTAACCCCGGACTCAAAAGTTACAACGGGGTTCCGTTTCCTAGTATTATGATAAAAAAATGATGATTATGAATACCTAAATTGTTATGAAAGTTTTGCTTTAAAAGATGTATGACGTTCTTGCAGATCTCTAAATTCCGCGGACTATCCCGATTAAATAGATGAATGGGCGATAAATGAATAATGAGCACCTTTTTGTCTAGTATAAAACGGGTTGTGTTACCTAATATTGCATAATTATGAAATAATTTTACGTCACGACTCACGAGCCAATCTAAAATATATTACTTTGTTAATGTGATATATATAAACTTCATTAGATTTTATTAAGGGAAATTGCTTTTTTACTAACTACGAAAATTTCGAAGCATGTATATAATATTTCTTCATAGTTCGGAAGATTTTTTAAGGTCTATCTATCATAATTTCGGGTTTGTTGATTTTTTTCCATCTAGTTAGGTTGAAACTCAATCATCTGTCAATACTTCTTTAGTTCCTCTCACTCGGCAACTTTCTATCGACATTAATTTTCGATTCAGCAAATTTTCGTCGATTTGCTTCAAACCGGATATTAAGTAATTCTTTCAGTTTAACCACAATATTCTCTTCCATAATAATATACAGTGATATTAAACTATTTGCTGTATTAATAGCAGTCCAAACTCCGAAGAAACCGAAATCACTTGTGGTAGTGGGTTTAAGCTGTGTTGGTAAAATTAAATGCCCGAAAGACCAGTGTTAGAGGGTGTTAGAGTTACAGAAGGTCCTTCTACAGTTGCGGAGCAACTTTCTAAGGAAGTGATTATTTACCCAAGTATCAACACGGAGTATAAGTATGAAATTTAGAACGCTCAAAGAGCAGCCATAGAAACCAGAGTTTGAAGAATTCATCAAAAACAAATAAACATCACATACTATGTTGAAAACTGAACTAGAAATTTTAACCAAGAACTTGGAACCAAACACAAGAACAATTAGATTTGAAATGCTAACTAAAGGTTAGAATTTGAGTTAAAAATTCTTTTACTAGCAACGTAAATTAGAATAAAAGTATATAATACATATTTATTTCAAATTAATTAATACGTTAAATTTCATTTTATTTTTGAGCGGTAGTATTTATTCTCTTGAAGTAACAGTAAGAGTGGATGGATAAAGATTATCATTAAAAAATCACGACAACTGGTTAAACACTCTACAATTCGAAATATTTTGAGTTCAACGCTATGCTATTAGTAATGGCGCGCGTGTTTAATAATCCTAAAACTCTTTTTTACATACTATACTTTTTCTATTTGTTTTCGTAAATTTCTTTGTATTGTATATCAATGAAATTAATTTTGGAACATCCTCCATTGCAATAACATGTTTTTAAATAATGTAAATTTGCAATAATAATAATTTTATTAATATTATTAGTAAATGAACTATGTGTTGACTCTTATCCAAGTGTATGCAATAATTTATGCCACGAATTGAAAGGTCAATAAATAAGGAATGAAGCTGATAAAAACTTAATACTCCTCGATATTGAGATAAATGCTACTTCGCTTCCCAATGAAAATTTCCGATATCATTCTTATAATTATTTAGTTAATAAAGTCTTTGATCCAATAAACATCATCTTATTGACATTATACGGATTGAAATTTGTGAGGAAAGGTTCGTTTCCTGAAAGGTACTATCGATAACATATTCTTGAATACGTTGAAGAGTAATTGAAGCATTCTATAACTTCGTTACACGAATGAAAAAAAATGTACGTTTTTTTATTTCATGGTCTTAAATTAAGCACAAAATGTAGGGTGTCTCAAGTCGTTTGCAACAAATATTTGTTAAAGAACAATATTGGAGATACCAAAATCTATTCTCTAAAATATGTAGTAGACAATTCATCAATGAACGCATTTATTCGTAATTATTAGAGAGTAACGGTCAAAATTTTTTATTCATTATTACTATTTTAACATCGTAATTGATAATGAACCTTTCTATAATCTATATCTAGATTAAGTTTAATGAAAACCTTTACACAAATATATCGGGGCTGATAATTTCAATCTATGATTAAATTTCTTTTATTCAAATTTTAGACATTGTTTATAATAAAAATGATTGTAATGTGCCTTCTTTTTTAAAGAATTGAAATGAAGAAATATTTAATATTTTTAATATTTTTCCATTCTTCCCTTCCTACAGTATAATGAATGACGAAAGTACGAAATAATTTCGGCTGGAATTATCCAAAAAAGGAAAGATACCTGTTTCTACATCGTGTCTTTTATGCAAAGCTCGGGAGAGCATAATATGAATATTATCTCCAAGTCTCCATTACGCATGTATTCTAACTAGAAATAATAATTTCTATTAAAACTTAATCAATTACTAAATTCGTATTCCGTTGAACTTTTAAATATGTTATGCACAGCACTTTGACAATTACCAACCAATGACGTTATCGTTATTGTAAACCATAATTTCTTTTTGACCAATGACAATACTAGATCCGATGAAAACATAATACCACCTTATCAGGATAGTGATTATCTTTATACCAATGTTGATCATATGATTATATTGTATAAACTGGTTTTTTTTCCAGTTTCGAAACAAACTTTTTAATTTTAATGCATAAAATGACAAAGTTCCACTGTTTTAATTTTACCCTTTTTAGATAAAAAAAAATTTTCGGAACACCCGTTCAGCCCAAGAAACCAAGAGGTCATCTTATTAAAAATCGCATGAATCATATGCCCCAAGTACATTTCGGAATCGTTGGCGTGTTCAAATGCAATAAAGTATTTTTTTTTTAGATTTTTTTACACGGCGCTTTTCATTCATATTAATGAATGGCAGCTAATTTTTCTTCTTTTTCTTTCTTTTTTTAAAAAAAAATAAAATAAAAAAAAGAATAAGAAAGAAACCAAAACCATTAATAATAATCACAGTTTGTACATGTTATCGACTCTATAAATTCGCTTGGTTTACATTAAAATCTGTGAAAAAAAAAAAAAAAAAAATTTAAAATTATGCTTCAAATTATTTAATTATCCTCCTTAATTTAAGATATAATATAAGCTTTTTAATGACTAAGAAAACAAAATATGACATTTTTATTTATTTATAACAATATTTTACTTAATTCCCAATTATAGTCCCCGACAAAGTATTGGTAATTACTTCGAATATAAATCGTAATTTTCCGAAAAGTGAATCGAAAAATCGAAATAACAAATAACGTTATTTCATTGGGTTAATTTATTATTTCGTACTCTTTATTACACAACTTATGGAAATTTTACGTAAAATTTCCAACATTGTGATTTTCTCGTTCGTCTCGCTTTGAAAATATAGTGTATATAACATTTTTTACCCTTTTTTGTTCAAAATAAGAGTGTTAAATAACAACATACTTGTTACTACTTTTTTTAAATAATCATAATGAAAGTATAACAAAAGATAATTTCAAGAATTTAAGTTTATGCGATGTAACAAAAGGTTTAATTTTAGATAAAATTTTTTTGTCATGAAATTACGTGCATTATCCAATCAAATTATTGTACGTATTTTATTTTATTTTTTTTTATTTCAAAACGTCTCTTTCGGCTTCCGCAAACCTTAACTGCTTCGATACAAGGAAAAAAAAAATTAGAATAATTCGTCAACGTTACAATTAATCGAGAAATTAATATGTAACAATTATATTTTAAGTTTATTGAGAATTTTTTTTATGAATAAATTTCCTCTTTAAATAATGTTATTTATAAATTTATTACATATAAACATTTCCAATTTATAATGAATCAAAATAGAGTATAATCAGACAAAGAATCTTTTCCACAATTAAATCCGTGTAGTGCATCCGATTTTATCCGGATCACGGGTTTCGGATAATTTAATAATGAATAAAAAACCAAATTGGGTTTTGAGAACACGTGACCCGATATTTCGCATTAGATAGTTTGACCAGGATTATGATTTAGGTGATTTTAATCGATTAGCCGGATTTTTGAGATACTGTAGTAACTGTACTCTAACCGATTAACCGTTAATCGATTAACGTTATCCTTTGATAATAATTAATTGCAGTTTTTAATCGGATTGAATAATTATATTGTCCGATACCGGTTTCATCCTGATCAAAACACTAATACTGTGAATTTGTTACATTTACGAAAAAAAACATGAAAACACATCATTGTAATACTTTTCAATTATTCCCCATGATAATATGTTATTTAAATTTAATATTAGTAGTTTACTAATGTCCTTATGATCTTTTTCATTATTCAGTAGCAGTTGCAACTAGTGTACCTAATATTCGATTCGGTTCAAGTCAAGCCGACTTGAAATACAAGTCAAACCGATGGAGTCGTTACCATCGGTTGACTACTCCATCAACTTGAAAAGCCAAGTCAACCGTAACTAGTCGAACTGGTTCAACTTTGTTCGAACTTAACTAATTACAGCAGCAACAGAAACGATATTATCAACAATAAAAGCTACAAGAGAATTGCAGGTTGAAATAACAATACGAACAGCATCAACAGAAACTTGAAGATATTATAAAGTAACTGTTAAAGATATAGTAGCAATGATTTTCATATCAGAGATTAACAATATCAAAGATCGTATCATCGCTATCATCGCTACAGGCTGGGTGGCTGAAATTGCTGCTAGAAAAAAATAATATTATAGAGTTTAAAAAGGACATTAGCATAGTGTTATTAGCCTTTAGAGTATCTCTAAATAATTTTAACACTAATAACTTAAACATGTTATGATGTCATATTCTAACAATTTAACATTACATTACATGATTACTTAATCTCAGATTGGAATCTACTGTATGCATGTGTCGCTTCATATGAGCGATTTGTGTCAGATGATAACTGACGCGCGTCAGACGTTGATTATGAGCAATTAAAGTAAAAGTTTTTTTATTGATCAAACATCGTGCAAAAGTAATTAAGTTATTGTAAACTAAATTTTTTCAATTATTTTGAAAAATCAGTAGTTGAATTCGAAACTTGAAAATCGTCTTGAAGGTTTGTAAGTAAAGCAATTTATAAATTTAATCCATTCTTGTTTCAGTCTATTTTACTACCTTCATTGTCATCTGATATTACTTTAGTGATGATATTGCTTTAGTGATAATCCATTACACAATTTACGTCACTAGATTTGGTGATACGGGTCGTGTAACGAAATTTTGTCAGCTGATCAAATGGTTTTCTAACAGATAATCATTTTTTTTTTCACTTGGCCCATAACTATTTTTTCTTTTGAAATGTAGGCCAAAAACAAAGTATGTTGACGTAATCTTATTATATCTTTATGATAATTGCTTTTTCCTTTTTATAATTTAACAATTACGGTAAGGCTTTTATATTTCTAATTATCTTTATTTACTTTAATGTTAACGTTAAACCTTTACACAGGGCTCTTGCAAGAATCCTTTTATAGGAGAGCTTTAGTCCTAAGTTAAACTAGAATCAGTAGCAAGAAAATTATCGCTCATTTAGCGAAAGTACAATGAAACCAATTCAAGGAACCTTACATACCAACAGTTTAGGTCTAGAATTTTCAGAGTTCCTGACATTCACGGATTGGATATTCATGGGCGGGTATATTATGGTATTTATGAGAGGAGTACTAGGGGGGAATAAGCTTTAGTAGTTAGGTGGTATATTAAAAAAAAAAATAATAGAACGTTTAATTTCCTAATTTCATACTTTTTTTATTGGATGTGTTATGGTGTAGTATGGATAATTTACTTTTCACAACACCAAAATTTTATAATCTCTGGATCTATTTTCCTCGTCACTTTTAAATTTTTTCCGAAAAATTTTGCAAGTTTCAAAATTAATTTCCGTTCTTATAGTGTGAAAAAAATGTGAGGTAAAATAGTTGCTACAGATATATATATATATATATTCTTTTTATTCTTTAATTTTTAATTAATCGAATGTATGTCATTTGAATTTATATTCACGATCACTTTGACGACTATCTTAAACGAAGGAAGAAGTTCAATATATAACATCAGGTATTTACGATGTTCAGTTAATCTAATATTATTAATTAAAAATCTATATATAGCTCCTATTTGCGAGATAATAAATATGATCAGATAAAAATTGATGCTTAAATATGTGGGAAAAATAATATTGATCCACCATCTTATCTAATTTTATTAAATTTCTCTCTAATTATATGTAATAGTGCAAGTTTATCAAACCTACAGCGATAACTGTATGTCCGATTGGCTTGAGTCATTAGATTATAAATATTTGCCCATTGTAATAGTCCAATTGACGAAGTCTTTATAAGTCCGATTGGTCCAATAACCATTATTCGGCTGGTTAAGTCTGACTTCGATATAACGATTTACCCTGATTCTTATAGTAAGGACATTTTCATTATAAGGATTAGTATAAATATCTGTTGTTGTAAGAACTATTTTAGTTAATAGATTATGGTGTCGTTTAACTCGTTGAGAAAACAGGTGGATGGGCACGATATTCTTTTAAAAATTTTCATATCGATATGGATCCCGTCTATATGCTCTTGAATTTTGGAATTGATGACATGGTTAAATATAGTGATTTGGTAATTTTCTTTGATATTTGTTTATTATTAATTATACTTATTATTGAATAAACTTGGTGAAATAATAATATTTGTTTAGGAGGGAAAAATATTATGTACCCCGATTATTTAGGACGCCAATGTAATTATTAATATTCTCTTTCTTTTTTTTTATTACTATTTAGAAATCTAATACATTTAGTATATAAAACAAGAGGTAGAGAAAAAGGGGCGTTAAAGAATATTCAAGAGGTAAGACGATACCAGTAAAAAAAAATATCGGTATGACGGACGTATTAGAAATCATTTATTATTACTATATATTACTATTCAAATAATGTACAATTTACATGAATATTAATAGTAATTCTTTTAAAAGTTTATAGAACGTATTGTAATCCGTTTGATCTTACGAGTTCTTAGCTAAAAAGGTACAATTTTTATTTAATTCCGCGCCTTGTTGAAAGCTTACATGTTTATATTTATTTTATTGATAATAAATATTTTACTCTATATCGTATTTTATATTTTAACTAAACCTCTTTTAGACAAGTTTGAATGAAGGCAAATTAGTCACACGAACGGATAATGAAGTCCGTTTTTTTTATTTGAACCGGAGCAATCTGTAAAAAATTTTTTTTATAAATTTCTTTAATTAATGTATTGCCATATTTGCATTTTTTAAACTCGTTTAATTTAAGTGGAAAATTCTTTTTAGTAAAAAGATAAGGTTGACATAAAATTTAAATATAATAATGTACGTATAATAGTATACATATAATAATATATATTATATATATTTCAATGAATCTTATAAAAAGAGAAATTATTAGGGGGGGACTAATTAGTAACATGTGATGGTTTATTTATTTTCCTGTGTGTTTCATATTTATATATTTGATTGTTCTAAGTTGATTGTTGCTCAGTTTTTTTTTTTTTTTTTTTTTTTTTTTTTTTTTTTTTTTTTTTTTTTTTTTTTTTGAAATATTGTGATCTTGATTTTTTGATCAAAATTATCGTGAAATTAGTAATGGTGTTAATAAATATCAAATTTAAAAATTTAATCGCCAATATTAGGTAAAAAAATGTATTGTTATATTTTAAAGTTTACTCGATGGAGTTTACAGTTAAGAATATTCCGCTAATAAAGATAACGTAACGCCGAGTATGTAACAGGTCGGGAATTATGAAAAATCTACAGATTTCTTGTGGCGGTAAGAAAATAACACCAATTACTGTAATTAATTATATATATTTTTTTTTTCCAAAAAAAAATTTAAAAAAAAAACCTTACTTGAATTTTAAGAGTAATAGAAAATTTATTTGTTACGCTAAATGATATAATTGCATAAATAAAGGAAATTCATTAGTTACTTCGGGTCCTCAGACTGTGCGTACATGTACATATGTCAATTACCAGTTAAAAATATTTATATTTAATTTCAGGTAATGAAACAAGTTTGACGGATTTTCCCGTAAAAGTGAATTCGGAACGTATTTCAATTCTCTCCTTTATTTTTTTTATCTTTTATTTTTTTTATTTTTTAATTTATTTTATTTTTTTGAAAAAAAAGTATTCCCTTACATTTTATGTGATTAATTAAATACATATGCAACTTCATGCATATATTGTTTTTGACACAATATTATGATATTGTTCTTGTTAATTCTACGGCTACCAGTAAAAAACACCCTTGATTAAAGTTTGAACCAGTTAATTTTTATTATTTTACATATATGTACATATACATATATATATATAAGAAACAAGTTTAAACTCTTGATTACTATAAAACCAGTTAAACTATCAAAGATTTATTTTTCTTTTAAAAACCCTCATTATAGCATACAAGGAATTAAATCGGAGGTAGTAGTCCGTTTTTTTTTCTACTTAAATAAAAATTTACGTATAAATAGATTAAAATTTTTTTTTTTTTTTTTTTTTAAAAAAAAAAAAAAAAAAAAAAAAAAAAAA
>JADRCO010000151.1:0-47863 GCA_021464525.1 Rhizophagus sp. LPA8_4_AMF | reverse complement strand
ATGTCACATTATGTCTATCCATGCCTGATAGTTTAGTCCAACTCGGCTTGCCATACCGGATATCATTTATTTCTGGCAAAAAATGACGTAACATGCCAGATATGAACAAAATAATTGACATCATGATCTTATGGGATACCGGATATTATACTTTAACTGGCGAGCCGATCACATTATAGCAAAAAATTATCCGATTAAGAACGTACACATGACCTGACAGCTAATCAAATTATGCTGGTACAGACATGTTTTCATGTTACATAAAATCATTTATGCAAGATATAATACGAAATCATCAAATTTTTTTATTTATACAGTATAGAATTATAAAAAAAATATTTTTTTTTTAATATTTTAAAAAATAAAAAAAAAAAAAAAAAAAGAAAATATTCTTTCGTAACTTATCATTTTTTTTGATATAAAAAGATCTCAGACAATTTTGCCTTTTGATAAGAATAAAATCTTATCGCAAAAAAAAAAAAAAAAATTGTCGAACTTAATAAAAAAAGATTCTATTCTATTATTCTATTGTATGTACGCTTTTTAGTTATTTAAATTATTTGACTTTAAATAAATAATAAACTGAATCTTGAACACTATAAGATAAAAATCACATACTTTCTAATTTTGGGGAAAAATTTAAATTTGATCGTATATTTTGATCATTTTTTTAATACTGTATTACGTTTTTCTGAGTTTCTGATTAATAATAAATAATTCATATCTTTTATTGGTTTAGTTAAATTATTTTTTTATTGGAATTTAATATTATAAAGTTTAATTTTCTTTTCAAAATTTACAAACAAATAAGAACCCCTGTTTAAAAAGTGATTTGTTACAAAATCAGGGTAGTAAAATTTTGATAAAAAATTGCGTAATTATAAATTTTTAGCCAATCAAAATTATTTAAAATTACATGTTATTTAAAATTGCGTTATGAAAATAGTAGATCACGTGATTGGTGCGTATGTTATATTATATACTCATACAAAACCCACTAAGAAATATGAATAATTTTTTTTCATAGCCTAAATATCACATGAGTAAAGGTCATCATATCTGATCTTACATAATTAGATATATATAATAATAGAATGAATAAATATGTGAGAGAAAATAAATAAAAAAATATAGACTCAACCAGCGATCTGCAATTAGTGCAATATATCTAAAGATTCAATAAAGATAAAATAAGTCAAAACTCCTAATGAATTATTTTCTTCTTGATTCCATCCCACTTGGCACGTGGATATTTCCACTCAATATTTTCTATAATGATATTAATAAAAGTTTAGAAATCATAATTAACTATTTACTTTATAATTAGTGGTCAGTTTGGACATTCCTATAACATTTTGTCATACAACTGTTATAACGCAGCATTATCTGATTATTGTCCAAAAACATGATTATTAGAATGATAATGAATGAATAGACGGTTAACAGTTAATGAACGTATATTACGTTAATTTTACATAAATGTCTTGACGTAAAATTTTACAATTTTGATCAGTGATAGTCATCGGACTGCCTGATAATTTAGTGATGTAAAAAAAAAAAAAATGGATAATATTCTATTATACAGATGTTGTGATTACTATAGCAATAATTTCAATGAAAATTTAAAGTGCTTTGTACATATAATGGGTTTTGTCTCGTTTATAAAAATATAGATATGGAAATATACGAAATTTATAGATTCTGTATATTCCTTATGTCCATATATTTTACAAGTGTGAATAAAATTTGGGTGATATAATAATTATACAGATACACGCAGATTAAGATAAGTAAACAATACTTATTTTCAATTACAATTTGTGGGTTATCAACCTTATCATGCTAACAATTCGATTTCCAATGCATATTGTATAGGGTTCTGATAACCTTAAGTGAATTGAGATTTAAATCAACACGGAATATTAAAAAATGCATATCTATGTATATCTTTACTATAATTAGATTTCATTAGTTAAAACTGCGCTTGATTATTGGAACATGTAACACAGTGACACAAATAATTGGCGTAATTGTGCGACAATATCGGAATCATCAATCCAAAAATCGGATATAATTTACCCAATTTGACATAACAAATAAAAATTTGATAACTCCCTTTTTCACTTTCAAATTATAAATATGTCATGTTCAAAAATATTTTCAGGAGATTTACCTGAATTAACTTATGGAGTTATAAAATATTTTCAAAATGATTATTCGACTTTACATTCGTGCATTTTAATCAATAGATTATGGTGTCGTTTAGCGATTCCATTATTATGGGAAAATCCTTTTTCATCTCGTACCGGAAACTATAATTTTATTGAAATTTACCTACATAATTTAACTGATGATATTAAAACGGAGTTAAATGAATATAAATTTATTAATAATTCATTACCTTCGAATACTCTGTTCAATTATCCAAAGTTTTTAAAATATTTGAATATATTTAAGTTTATTTTCTCTGTTGAAAAGTGGATTGAAGCTGCTATTAAAACTTCAAACTCCGAAGATAGAGTATCTGATTTTAAAGTATTGATTAATTTATCATTATTCAAAATTTTTATCGAGAATGAAGTAAATTTACATACTCTTGAAATTGAGATCTCTGGTAATTATTATTACCCTTATCTTAATATTATTCTTGGGTTAATTTTAGAAAGTAAAAATTTCGTTCACAATATAAGAAATTTAAACTTTTATGTTAATACTTCAGGTGGTCTCTCATATAAAAACGATAATAATGAATATGCATTGATTAAACATCATATATTCCAAGTAATTAATTTACATCAAAATCTTAAAAAAATTTTCTTAGGACATGACAATCTTCCTTTATATCAATCATTATTATTATCAAAAGATTATAATTGTTCAAATACCTTAAATACAATCATTTTTTATTATGTTAATTTTAGCAGTATAACTAATTTAAATAGAATTTTTGAACAACTAAATGTTTTAGAATCCGTTCATATCATTAAATGTTCTTCTTTAAATACTGGATTTACTCAACAAATTATTAATTCGACTAAATCATTTAAATTGAAATCTTTATTTATAAGCGAGTTATTACAAATTGAATCATTACGATTATTATTACAAAAATTCGGTGATTATTTAGAAAATTTTGGGTATGAATTTGGATTTATACTTAATTCATTATTAAAACAACAAATATTAGAATTAATTATAAAATATTGTAAAAATATCAAATATCTTGACTTAATTGGAAATGATAATCAGATTATTTATTCAGTATTAAATTTAATTGAAAATATTAAGAAAAATCTTAATCATCTTTCAATCAGTACATCATATGATAGTAATGGATGTAGTTCAATTATATTACAAAATTTAGGTCAAAATATTCCTTCTAAATTAGAATATTTACATTTGTTTCTTCATCACATTAAAATAAGTGATTTTGAAGTATTTCTAAAAAATTCTCAAGATACTTTTATTAAGAAATTATTGATTTATAGCATTGAAGGTCAAGATATTTTACCCGTTATAAAAGAACATATCTTGAAAAAGAAAAGAGTTGAGTATTTGTCTTTCTTTATAACTCCATTATATGATCTTAGAGGTCATAGTTGTGATTTATCTTCATGTAACAATGAAGTGAAAGAATTTGGGTTGTATAATATTAAAGTGCAAAGTTATTCTAGCTTAGTGATTCGTACAAGTGATTTTGTAAAAGGAAATTAATTAATTAATTGTAGTACATTTAAAGAATACATGTATTGTTATGAAAATAAACTACTCCCTAGTCGAGGTTTTTTCAAACGAATAGAGCAGTAAAATTAACAAACTGTGATGAAATGTCATAAATTTACGCCAAATTTTGTGACGAACTACATCATATTTATAATTATTAGATCAGGTAATATTTGATTAAATTCATGTTTGTGGCGGACTTATGAATATAAACAAAAACCATGCTTCGCCTTCAACGGAAGTTATAAATGATATGCAAGTTTGCTAAAATTTGCCAAATAACTCAATATCCTCAAATATTGAGAATTGGTTATATATATAACAAGATTTTGCGTTATTTCATAAATTCGTCGTGATGTAATTTGTAATCACACTTAATGTAAAATTTTTCAATTTTTCAAATATTAATGGTAAAATATCATAGAGCAATTGAAGACTACACGCTATGCTAGGTAGTAGCAACTAATCAAATAAAAAACTATATTTGGAATCATATAAAGTGCATCATCGATTTTTTTCTTGTATTAACAAAATTATCAATATAATAATTTATTGAAAGAATCTGAAGTTATATATATAATTTCTTGAGTGGAATTCTTTTTATTGAATTCTCTTAAATACTGACCTACCATTTGATAGGAAATAATCAAGCTTCGATCTGGAATATTTACTCGTAACCTTGTAAGAACAGTTCGTAAAAATTAATTATCACTGAGAAGATTGATCACTAAACGCTATTGTATAGTATTTAACACTGAATTTAGTACTAAGAAGAGCCAGAAATAATTCCTGGACTTACGTCATAATTAAAGAGCGTAAAAATTTTGGTTTTTAGGGCCTGTTTTGTAAATTTCATTAATTCAACCTGCATCATTCTGTTATAATTTACTAACTGTATATTAAAAAGAAGAAGGTGCAAAATTTTGTTGAATTATAATTGAAATAAAGCTAGTATTATTGTAGTCATGTAGTGTGCAGTATCTATCAGAAAATGATGCACTGATTTTTTTGTCATTTATTATTCTTTCTTTCGTATTAAACATGTATTATTCTATTATTGTTACATTAGTATGATTATATCGTACTTCAAGAGTTTAATAAGTTCAATACTTACCTGCTAATCCATCTATCCGTCAAATGAGGTACGATGGTTTAAAATTTAACTTAGTATTTATAATGAACTCTTATGCAAGTTTATACTGTAGTGTCCGTAAAAGAATGCGTGATTTAAGGTGTGATTTTGAAAGTAAAATTGTAAATATAGAGTTTATTTTATATAAGGATTACTGAAACTTGACAATATTATTTAAAAAGTGTTTTATTTATTCGTCGCTTAACCAGGTTTTTTTTTTTTTGTGAAAAATATTTGTGGCACAACTATTTTGTGCGTTCAATTTCGTTTTTTCAAAATATTTTGCGAAAAAGCATGTGAATCAATAATCATTATGGTGTTGTAGACCAAACTTAACCTCCCAAATCGTCCCATCGGCCTTGATTATTGCGGAAACAAAAGTTTTTGATATGAAATTATGAATATTATCAAAAAAAGAAAAATCCCCTATAATTATTTAAAAATATTTCGCTTAATAAACTTCAAATATGAAAAGGTCCATCATTGTCATTTAGAATTCAAAAGTGAACTGATGAATAATAGAAAAACTGTGATTACGTAAATGAGTCTCAATACTAGCTAAAAAATGCTTACGTGTACCTTTCCACGATCTCTTTTTTTCGAAATAAATACATTATTAGTTCCGCCATTAACCGTCGTCTCGCTATGGATAGTTCCATTTCCCAAGATTATTGGATTTTGGACGTTAATCGAAGATGCGTCACTCATTTTGTCCGGTTTCGCCCAATTTAGCAACTTTTTGATCTTCGTCCTTATAACGAAAGAGAATTAGTTCTCAATACATTTTTACAATTTATCATCTAACAAATTTCTCGTCCTATCAGGTTAACGAAATGTCTTGAACGCAGGTGAATGAGAAGATCACCCGTGTTCCGGCGTTAGTTTTGTAGCTCAACGAAAAGTTTTGAATGGCAAGAAGCAAGAAGAATTCCGGCCACGCTACTTATTTCCTATTCATATTTTAATAAAAAAACCCCTGACTTTCCTTTGTATACGCGTCAAGGAGTGTGCGCGCTCTTGATTTCCTTTTTCCTTCAGGCTCAGTGTCAATAATGTTTCGAAGAGATTTAAAATATGAATCAATAATCTTTGTAAAAGTTTCCTTTAAAAATTCGAGAACGGTCCATTCGGAAGATTTTCGATTAAAAAATTCATGTACGGACATGGTATATAGAAAAAGTAGTTGAGGAAATTTTCCCTTTTTTTATATATAACACAGAAAAATTCTTCGATCACGTGATGACATTATTTATCACTTCGTCACATGGGCTTGAGTCAATAGAAAAGGGGGAAATCCAATTTTTTTCTAATTTTTAGTTACTAAGCTAATTTTGTATACATGACTGTGATCAGTCAAGTAAGCCAATAAAATCAATTTTAACAAAAAATTGAATTTTCCCCTTTTTTATTGACTCAAGCCCACATCCTGTCCGAGTTTCACAGTTTACATTTATCTGAGGGACTTTTGTTTTTTTTCGAATAGATGAAATCCTATTTGTCACTCATTATTCATCACATCCAAAATTCTTCGATCACGTGTCAGTGCATAACGCCGGCCGAGTTCGAAGAATTTTCTGGGTGCCGTTGGGGTAGTTTTTTTTTATACTATAAATCTTGACTCCGAATGCAGGGGTAGGTCACATTTAAAACATTATCTTGATTTATAATTTGTAACGTCGATCACTTTTGTCAAGAACAGAAAAAAATTTCGATGTAACTCAGAAGTAGGCGATTTTTCAGATACATAAAACTAATCGAAAATATCATCAGACAATTCAGACATGATAATATCATTAAAAAAAAATGAGATTTTATTTGTCGATAATAAATATATATATATTACATTTTATTATTGGAATCAATGTACTGAATATCTAGTAAATGTTTGTTCTGCGACTGCATCACGATTAATATGTGCTTATAATGATTGCCGCACCCGCATCATGTTACTGGCCCTAGGGGCTCTGATCGAGCTGGGCTTCTGCGTCAGCATCTCGTTTATAAGAAGTCAGTGCTGCGTCTGCGCCCCGTTTATAATCAAACGGTGCTGTGTCTGCGTCAATAATGAATTAAATTATCAAAATTATCATTAAGAATATCCTTAATATTAATATGAATAAAAATAGAATAAAGTAAGATGATGATATATTTACCCGCTAAAACAAAAGTAATGACGAAAATCAACAAAAAGTATTTGAATTTCATTATTGATTTTGCGTGTGTTATATGCAATTTTTAATTCGTTATTTATTAATCTGTTTGAAGAAAGTTTCCCTCCACTTTCTCAAAGTATTTATATAAGAAAATTTTTCTATAATAACATATATTTCAAATTATTTAATGAATCACTGAAGGCGAAGTAAAGGAAGCGTACAGAGTGTTTTTACCACGTTTTTCTATATTGCGCCATGATCAAGTTAAAATTCATGAGGAAATACGAGATTTTGATGTTAATAATTATTTTAGCCGCAATCATTTGTAAAATTGTTGTTTTATTAACGAGGGAGAAGTAAAAGACGTGCGAGAGTTACAATAATTTGGTTTATCATGATTATACTTTGTTAACTATACATGATATTAGGTTTCTGTATTACTTACTGGAAAAAAATTATTAAATCAAAAGTAGCAAAAAGGAGAATAAAATTAAAATGAGGATGCAGGTAAGAAAAACAAGAAGAAGTTTAAGCATTGATGTATAGTATTTCCATCATAAGATATTTTAATGAAACTAGAATCCGTACATCCAGCACACTACCACTTGATTTAATACTGTAATTACATTCAATAAGATATTATGAAATGAGAATAACCGAACGGAGTAAAAGTAGGAATGGAATATCTTAATAAGTTTTTAGAAATTAATTATTCAGCGAGATTTTTTATTATTCTAGTAAGTTTTAGTCACACATTGGACTAGATAATTTTTGAAAAATTACATTATTAATTCGTTTAATAAAAAAAGTTTTTTAAAAAAGCTAATTAATATTACCACCACATCAAATTTTTTTCGAATTTTCAAATAATATGTATAATATGTTAATTTATGGGTAAATCAAGTTACTTTAGATCAAAGGCTACATTTAGAAAAATAAACAAATTTTAGGCAATTAATATGTTTATTATTTTTCTGTATTGTGGTTTTCAATTTGAGATACGCATGAAAACAAAGCATAATTTTTTATATGTAAAATCAAACACGTTAGGATTTATTAAATAAATCTTTAAAAAATTAAACATAGCCCGTATAAATGAAGCATCTTTAATTTTAATTATAATTATACATAATAATATTGGCGAAAATGTAAATTTATATATAAACAACAACATGATTTCTTCTATTTTTCTAATAGCTTATTTAACCAATTAAGCATTTAATAATTTATGTGCTAACAGAAAATGTAATTATTAGACAGATTTCATTTAAAAAACTCATTATGGTATTTATCTTCAGTGTGTTTTTTGTGATTTTCTGTGATTCAAAAAAGTTGTGATCTCCCAAAGGGTATAAATACCAGGTGTTTAATACTATTTAAACTTTAATATTATTATAAATTAAAATTATATTTAATGGGATGTCTATTAACCTAACCATTAAAAATTTTTGGTAAAAAAAAATATTAAAAATTGTTTTATTACAAGGTATGGAATGGACAAAAAATTTTGATCGATCGGCATCAATTCCAATTCAAAGTAAAGATATTCACCCAGTCTTGCGGTCTTAATCAGTCCTGACAAGTCTAGAAATTTTCTGAAAAAGTAATGGAGTTGCGCCTCCAAATTTTGTGGCACAATAGAATCGGTTAATGACTGAAAAGTGGTAAAATATACAGTAGTTTAATCCAATCAGCCAATTCAAGACTAGATTAGTTTCTATAACCGAAATCTATTTTTTCTCTGTTATCTTTAGAAAAAACAGAATAGAGACCAGTTTTTGCCAGTTATCGATCATTGCCAATCCTACTGCGAACATAAATTTCAAGATGTAGATCAGAGATTTTTTCTATAAAGACTGTCCAGGACCGAATAAGTCCGAAAGATCGGCTAAGCATCTTTAATTCAAAGACATCATGTTTTTTTTAACTATGTCCAATTATAATATCATCAGCAGAATTAAGTGGTTATAGGAATTACACAAAATTATGACGTAAATTGTGTGCCAATATCGGAATCACCATTTCTGAGACTTAAATTTATTCGGCGTACACAATAGTAAATGTGATACACAAATACTCTCTTTTTTCTTCGTTTACAATGTCATGTTCATAAATATATTTAGGAATTTTGCCCGAATTAACTTATGAAATTATCAAAATGATTATTCAACCTTTACATTCATGCATTTTAGTTAACAGATTATGATGGTGTCGTTTAGCAATTCCATTATTATGGGAAAATCCTTTTTCAATTCGTACTAGAAATTATAATTTTATTAAAATTTACCTACATGGTTTAAATGACGATTTTAAAACAAAATTAAATGAATATAATATTATTAATAATTCATTACCTTCGGATACACTACTCAATTATCCTAGGTTTTTAAAATATTTGAACACAAAAAATTTTATTGATTCTGTTGAAAGTTGGTTTAACTACCCTGTAAAAAAGTCGATCCGTTTTTTATATTCCATCTTTTTTTCCGTAAAAGGCTCATATTTCCGGAATTAATAACCTTATATCACGGAATTTATCGAATTATTTACATGTTCCGTGAATGCTTTTACAGCAATAACGGATAAAATTTTTTATAGGGCTATTAGAGTTTCAAACTCCGAAAATAGAGTATCTGGACTTAAAAGATTGATTAATGTAACACTATTTAAAATTTTTATCGAAAATGAAGTAAATTTAGATGTTCTTGAAATTGGCATCAAATATACTCCTAATGATATAAATTTAGATGATATTCTTGAGTCAATTTTACAGAATACAAATTTCATTCACAATATTAGAAATTTAAACCTTTATATTGACCATTGTAAAGAAAATAGTCAACTTAAAAATCGTATATTACAAATAATTAATTTACATCAAAATCTTAAAAAAAATTATTATTATTGTCATCAAAAGATTATAATTATTCAAACACCTTAAGTACAATCATTTTCTATCATGCTATGATTAATTTAAATAGAATATTTGAAAATTAAATGTTTTAAAACCATTTCATTTAATTTATTGTTCTTTAAATACTGGTTTTACTCAACAAATTATTAATTTAACTAAACCATTTAAATTCAAATCTTTAATTTGTACTGTAGGTAATAAGATATCAGAAATTGAATCACTACAATTATTAATACAAAAATCCTGTGATTATTTAGAAAATCTTGGGTATTATTGCGGATATATTTATAATCCATTATTTAGTCAATTATTAGGATTGATAGTAAACCGTTGTAAAAATATCAAATTTCTTAAACTGAGTATGAATGATAACGGATTATTGATCCAGCAGCACTCAATTTAATTGAAAAATATTAAACAAAATCTTAATCATCTTACAATCCATGTATATGGTATTACTTGTAGTTCAATTTTATTACTAAAATTAGGACAAATTATTCCTTCAAATTAGAATATTTACATTTGTATTTTTTTGACGCTAAAGTATGTGATTTTAAGGTATTTCTAAAATATTTTCAAGATACGTTTATTAAGAAATTATTGATCAATACGTTGAAGGACAAGATATTTTACCTTTTATAAAAACATATATCATGAAAAAGAGAAGGGTTAAGTATTTGGCTATTAATGGTGTTTTTATTAGTCCTGCATTATTCATAGAAGTAGTGAAGGAATTATGTTATATGATATTAAAGTGCAAAGTTATAATTGATATTAAGAGTCAGTATATTAAGATTATCAGGAATTTTATTGTTTTTATCAGTCCAAAAATCCAAAATTCTTTATTTGGTGATACAGTACTAATTTGACATGTCATAATTTAAAGAAAAAATAAAATTTTCTCCGTACACATTAGGTTACTGTCTTAATTACTGAAAAAAATAATATTAGACCAAGCACTAGTCAAAAGGAGAAGAAAATAAGAAGGAGAATGGAAGTAAGAAAATCAAAAATAAGTTTAAACATTGTAATATTATCATAAAATATAACTTATCGAAACTAGAATCTGTAATTCAACACTACCAGCTAATGTAATAATTACATTCAATAAGTTATTACAAAATGGGAATAACTGGAGTAAAAGTTGTAATGGGGGGAATTCTAACCAGTCTTTTAGAGAAATTAATTTTCCAGTGTGGTTAATTATTACTCTAGTAAGCTTTGTTAGTACCGCATTAGTCACATTGGACTATACAATTTTGAAAAATTATATTACTAATTTGTTTAATAAATTGTTAATTTAGATTAAAATTTAAAAGACGCAGTTCTATTTAACTCTGCCCGATTATAATTTTGACCAGAATTACTAAGTAGTGATTGACGTTAATGACATATTGACATTACACAAAATTAATTGACGCGTAATTGTGCGACAATATCGGTGTCACCATTTCCGAAACTTATATATATTCGTACACAATATTAAAATGTGAAACACAATTACCCCTCTTTCTTTTTTTCTTCGTTTACAATATGTCATATTCAAAAATATATTTAGGAGATTTGCCCGACTTAATTTATGAAATTATAAAATATTTTCAAAATGATCATTCAACTTTACATTCATGCATTTTAGTTAACAGATTATGGTGTCGTTTAGCGATTCCATTATTATGGGAAAATCCTTTTTCAGATCGTCCTAAAAACTATAATTTCATCGAAATTTACTTACAATATTTAAACGATGATTGTAAAACAAAATTAAATGAATATAATATTATTAATAATTCATTACCTTCGAATACACTATTCAATTATCCTAGGTTTTTAAAATATTTAAACATTAATAAGTTTATTAAATCTGTTGAAGGGTGGTCTTATAATACTTCTATTGAAGCTTTAAACACAGTACCTGGTTTAAGAAAATTGATTTATGTATCACTATTTAAAATTTTTATTGAAAATGAAGTAAATTTACATATTCTTGAAATTGACATCTCATATATCCATACTTCTCACCTCGACATAAAATTACATGGTGTAGATGATATTCTTATGTCAATTTTACAGAATACAAACTTTATTCACAATATTAGAAATTTTAACCTTTATATTGGCCATTTTAAGGAGCCAATTAAAAATCTTATATTACAAATAATTAAGTTGCATCAAAATTTTAAAAAAATTTTATTAGATTATAATAATTTTTCTTTTTATCAATCATTATTGTTATCAAGAGATTATAATTATTCAAATACCTTAAGTACAATCATTTTCTATCATGTTGATTTTGGAGCTATAATCAATTTAAATAGAATATTTGAAAAATTAAATGTTTTAGAAACCATTCATTTATTTTATTGTTCTTCCCTAAATACTGGTTTCACTCAACAAATTATTAATTTAACTAAACCACTTAAATTAAAATCTTTATTTATAGTTAGTAAGTTATCAGAAATTGAATCAGTACGATTATTAATACAAAATTCCTGTGATTATTTAGAAAATCTTGGGTATGATTGCGGATATATTTATAATCCATTATTTAGTCAATTGTTAGGGTTGATAGTAAATTGTTGTAAAAATATCAAATTTCTTAAACTGAGTATGAATGATAAACGGTTTTTTGATCCAGCATTCAATTTAATTGAAAATATTAAACAAACTCTTACTCATCTTACAATCTATGTATATGGTAATAGTGGACGTAGTTCAATTGTATTACAAAAATTGGGACAAATTATTCCTTCTAAATTAGAATATTTACATTTGTATTTTCATGACGTTAAAAAATGGGATTTTGAGGTATTTCTAAAAAATTCTCAAGATACGTTTATTAAGAAATTAGCGATCAATAACGTTAAAGGTCAAGATATTTTACCTCATCTAAAAACATATATCATGAAAAAGAGAAGGGTTAAGTATTTAGCTATTAAAGGTGCTTTCATTAGTCCTGCATTATTCGAAGAAGTAGTGAAGGAATTTATGTTATATGATATTAAAGTGCAAAGTTATAAAAGTTCAGCGATTAACTTGTATGATTTTATGAAGGAAATTAATTAACTATTTAAATAGTAGTAATAATTGAAAATATTAGACAGGAATATTCTTTTGTATTATGATAAAGTTGTTATAATTTTACTTATTCTAAATAAAATATATATATTTATTTATTTGATATTAAGATTATCAACGGAATTTTTATTGTTTTTATCAGTCTAAAAATCCAAATTCTTTATTAGTGATACAGTAATTTGACATGTCATAATTTTAAAAAAAAATCCTCTCCATATACAATAGGTTCCTTGAAAAAAATAATATTAAACCAAGCACTAGCCAAAAGGAGAAGAAAATAAGGAGAATGGAAGTAAGAAAATCAAAAATAAGTTTAAGCATTGCAATTTATTATAAAATATAATCTTATTGAAGCTAGAATCTATAAATGAAGCAAAAAAAAGAATTAAATTAAGTGATTTTTAACTTCAACTATAACTAAAATTATTTATAATAATTATATTGGCGAAAATGTAAACTTCTATATAAACAACAATAAGTATTTAGTAATTTATTATATGGTAACAGAAATGTGATTATTTGACAGAATCATTAAAAAAATATAAATAACAAAATAATTAATCTTTCATTATGGTATTTTCTTTAATATGTTTTTGTGATTTTCTGTGGTTCAAAAAAGTTGTGATCTCAATAGTTAAAGGGTATAATACCAGTATGTTTACTATGATATAAGCTTTATTATAGATTATATTTAATAGGGTGTCTATTAACCTAAACGTTTTACACAAAATAGATTTCTATAATAAAGTACTACTCCCCGTGGTAAAGTTATTAAAAAAAATGTCAACTTGAACATTAAAAAATTTTGGAAAAAAAAAAAATAAAAATTGTTTATTTAAGGAACGAAGCAAAAATTTTGATCGACATTTCATGATCGGCATAAAGTGTTTTTTTTTTAATTCTGGCCAATTATAATTTTGACCAGAATTAAGTAGTGATTGACGCACTATTGGCGCAATTGTGCGACAATATCGGTGTCACCATTTCCGAAACTTATATATATTCGTACACAATAGTAAAATATGATACACAATTACCCCTCTTTCTTTTTTTTCTTCGTTTACAATATGTCATATTCAAAAATATATCTAGGAGATTTGCCCGAATTAATTTATGAAATTATGAAATATTTTCAAAATGATCATTCAACCTTACATTCATGCATTTTAGTTAACAGATTATGGTGTCGTTTAGCGATTCCATTATTATGGGAAAATCCTTTTTCGGATCGTCCTAGAAACTATAATTTCATTGAAATTTATTTACAATATTTAAACAATGATTTTAAAACAAAATTAAATGAATATAATATTATTAATAATTCATTACCTTCGGATACACTATTCAATTATCCTAGGTTTTTAAAATATTTGAACATAAATAAGTTTATTAAAACTGTTGAAAGATGGTCTAATGCTTCTATTAGAGCTTTAAATTCAATATCTGGTTTAAAAAAATTGATTAATATATCACTATTTAATATTTTTATCGAAAATGAAGTAAATTTACATATTCTTGAAATTGACATCTCATATATATATATTTCTCTTATCAATATAAATTTTCATGGTGTAGATGATATTCTTAAGTCAATTTTACAGAATACAAACTTTATTCACAATATTAGAAATTTAAACCTTTATGTTAGTCATTTTCATGGGCCAATTAAAGATCTTATATTACAAATAATTAAGTTACATCAAAATCCTAAAAAATTTTTATTAGATTGTAATAATTTTTCTACATATCAATCATTATTGTTATCAAGAGATTATAATTATTCAAACACCTTAAGTACAATCATTTTCTATCAAGTTGATTTTGGAGCTATGTTCAATTTAAATAGAATATTTGAACAATTAAATGTTTTAGAAACCATTCATTTAATTTATTGTTTTTCTCTAAATACTTGTTTCACTCAACAAATTATTAATTTAACTAAACCATTTAAATTAAAATCTTTATTTATAGGTAATGAGATATCAGAAATTGAATCATTACAATTATTAATACAAAATTCCTGTGATTATTTAGAAAATTTTGGGTATTATTGCGGATTTATTTATAATCCATTATTTAGAAAATTATTAAGATTAATTGTAAAACGTTGTAAAAATATCAAATTTCTTGATCTGAGTATGAATGATAAACGGATTATTTATCCAGCACTCAATTTAATTGAAAATATTAAACAAAATCTTAATCATCTTACAATCCATGTATATAGTAATAGTGGACGTAGTTCAATTGTATTACAAAAATTAGGACAAATTATTCCTTCTAAATTAGAATATTTACACTTGTATTTTCATGATGTTAAAGCATGTGATTTTGAGGTATTTCTAAAAAATTCTCAAGATACGTTTATTAAGAAATTATTGATCAATAACGTTAAAGGTCAAGATCTTTTGCCTTTTATAAAAACATATATCATGAAAAAGAGAAGGGTTAAGTATTTGGCATTTGAGGGGGCTTTCATTGGTGCTGCATTATTCAAAGATGTAGTGAAGGAATTTATGTTGTATGATATTAAAGTGCAAAGGTATAATGATTCAGTGATTAGCTTGTATGATTTTATAAAGGAAGTTAATTAACTATTTAATAGTAATAATTGAAAATAGTATTAGATAGGAATATTCTTTTTGTATTACGATAAAGTTGTTATAATTTTACTTATTTTAATAAAATATATATATTTAATTATTTGATATTAAAATTATCATTGGCGATACAATAAATTTGACATGTCATAATTTAAAGAAAAAATAAAATTCTCTCCATATACACTAGGTTCCTGTCTTAATTACTGAAAAAAATAATATTAAATCAAGTAGTCAAAAAGAGGAGAAAATAAGGAAAATGGAAGTAAGAAAATCAAAAATAAACATTGTAATTTTATCATAAAATATAATCTTATTGAAACTTGAATCTGTAATCCAGCACTACCAGTCTAAGTATTCTAAGTAGAAATTAATGATTTATTTAAAAGATGGTATACAGTAATTAGTTTATGTTAATGAAAATTTTATTTAATTAAAATTTATTGTAAAAGTTTTTGGAATATTTCTAAAAAACCTTCTTGATCCATTAATGTAATAATTAAATTCAATAAGTTATTACAAAATGGGAATAACAGGAGTAAAAGTTGTAACTTAAGGAGTAGGAAAATTTCTAACCAGTTTTTAGAGAATTTTCCAGGTTATATATTATTCTAATAAGTTTTATTAGTACTGTATATAGTCACATTGACTGGATAAGTTTTAAAAAATTACATTACCAATTTGTTTAATAGAGTGGGTTTAATTTTTTGAATTCCAAGATTTTTGATTTAAATATGGATCTTATTCATATAAAGAGATGAAACTTAAGGATATGATGGAACAAATTTTAGGGAAATTAATATGTTTGTAATTAAAATAAATCTGGTCATATTTAGATTACTTAATTTGAATTATACAACATGTAGCACACCGCCAAATTTACCATCGCTAAAATGATTTTGATCATTAATTAATTAAGTAGTGATTGACGTTAGTGACATTACGCTAAATTAATGGACGTACTATTGACGCAATGACGCAAATTGTGCGACAATATCGGAGTCACAATTTCCGAAACTTATATTTATTCGTACAATAGTAAAATATGATACATAATTACCCCTCTTCTTCGTTTACAATGTCGTGTTCAAAAATATTTTCAGGAGATTTGCCCGAATTAATTTATGAAATTATAAAACATTTTCAAAATGATTATTCAACTTTATATTCATGCGTTTTAGTTAACAGATTATAGTGTCGTTTAGCGACTCCATTATTATGGGAAAACCCATTTTCAATCCGTACCAGAAACTATAATTATTTAGATATTTACTTACAATATTTAAATGATGATATTAAAGCAGAATTAAAAAAATATATAATTATTAATAATTCATTATCTTCAAATACACTATTCAATTATCCTATGTTTTTAAAATATTTAAATATACATAAGTTTATTTTTTTCTTTTGAAAAGTCGCTTGAAGCTGTTATTAAACCTTCAATCTTCAAAATAGATTTAAAATATTGAACGATATATGTGTATCATTATTTAAAATATTTATCAAAAATGAAGTGAAATTACATACTCTTGAACTTGATATTTCAAATCCTCATTATAACGCAATTTATGATAATATTCATGAAATAATTTTGCAAAATTCAAATTTCATTCAAAATATTAGAAAATTAAATTATTTAGGTCGTGAAACTAAAGATAATATATTACAAATAATTAAATCACATCAAAATCTAAAAAAAATTTCATTAGGATATACTAATTTACGTCCATATCAATCATTATTATTATCAAAAGATTTTAATTGTTCAAATACCTTAAATACAATTATATTCTATCGAGTAAATTTGAAATATTTGATTAGTGACATATTCGAGCAATTAAATGTATTGGAATCTGTTCATATGATTTATTGTTATTCTTTAAATAAGAATTTTCCTCAACAAATTATTAATTTAACTAAACCATTTAAATTAAAAACTTTAATTATGAATGGTGTAATACCAATCAAATCAATGCAATTATTATTACAAAAATCTGATGATTATTTAGAAAATTTTAAGTGTAGTTTTGGATCAATTCGCAATCCACTATTAAAACAACGATATTCAGAAACAATTATAAAATATTGTAAAAATATCAAGTTTCTTGATTATCATGAAAATGAAAATCAGATTACTTATAAAATTTTCAATATAATCGAAAATATTAAGCAAAATCTTAATTATCTTTCAATTCGTATATGGAATTCATTATATGGTGATATTAAAATTAGTTCAATCATATTAAGAAATTTAGGTCAAGCTCTCCCTTCTAAATTAGAATACTTAAAATTGACTCTTAATATTAAAAGGAATGAATTTAGAATATTCTTACAAAATTCCCAAGATACTTTTATTAATAAATTATTAATAACACAAATGGTTAGGGATGATGGTATCTTAGGTTATACAAAGGAATTTATTATGAAGGAAAAAAGAGTCAAGTATTTAGCTTTCAGGAATAATTGTAGTGTAGATTTGTATGATTTTAAGGATGTAGTAAAGGAATTTAAGTTATATAATATTGAAGTTCAAAGTTTTGGTGATTTAAATTTATCTGACGATACTTATAGTTTTGTAAATAATTTTACTGATTATTTACAAGGATGTATATCATAAGTAAATCATTTTATTATTTATAAATTTTTATTCATGCCAATTATGTTTCCTGTAGTTAAATCGATTACAAATAAAAGTTTTAATAAATCATTTAATATTAAAATTAGAAAATTGAATTTTTAATCTAATATAATATAAAAATATAAATTCCATACATAGATGAATAACTTGAATGCCTCTATTCATGGACCTTTATTTATAACTAAATTTCTTACTATCTGGAAAGCGAATTTGCATCCTTTTTCTTTTAAAATATATCCCTTTCAATATCTAATGAACTTAATATCCATGTTTTGGCTAAAGTTACCAAAAGGAATTATTATGGCTTTTCGCTGTATAACAACTGCAGTGATTCGAAATGTTAATATATTTCCTCTGTGATGTATCTAAAAAAAGCCTTAAATATGTTTTCCCTTTCGACTAAAATCATTACTGCCTTTTTGTGAACGTGGTAAAATTAACATTTTTTTTTCGTGAATCATAAAGATTTACAAGATAATAAGCTAATCTGGTACAAGTGTCCGTCAAAAAAATTTTTTTTTTATTTAACGCTAAAATGAGTTTAGACCAGATTTAAAAAAAGATTTTGTCAAGAATAATTCTAGCATTATTTAATTATTATGCTATTTTAAATGAAATAGGGATTTTTTTACATGTAACCACCCTTACAATAGATATTTTGAGTGTTTCCCCATTTGGAGTTTAACAAAAGTATTCCAATTCTGAAAACTTACTTGGAATAACTAGCTTAGCCCATTGTTATATAAATGGAATTGGAACTAGTATTAATAAACAAGAAGCATTGAATTGCTCCAAAGGGCTGCAAATTTAGGAAGTGTAATTGGAATATTTAATCTAGGGAATTGTTATAGAGAAGGAATTGGAATTGGTATTAATAAACAAAAATCTTTTGAATTATTTCAAAAGGCTGCAAATTTAGGAAATACACCTGGAATGACTAATTTAGGAAATTGTTATTTTTGTGGATTTGGAATTGATGTTAAACAAAAGGCTTTTGAATTATATCAAAAGGCTGCAAATTTAGAAAATTATTTAGTTCAATATAATCTTGCTTCTATGTATGAAAGTGGAAAAGAAGTTAAAAAGGATATAAATCATGCAATTTATTTATATAAAAAATCTGCTAAACAAGGATTTCAAAAAGCTCAAAATAAATTCAATGAATTAATTGATTTAAAGAATTAAGTTATATAGTAATAAATTTTTTAATATACTTTATTTATATATACCTTTTTTATGATGTTTAAAGAATTTACATCTACCTACCAAAAGTACCTGGAAAAATGTTCATTATTATCTCGACAACCAGAATCAAAATTTAATATTTATGTTTCTTCTAATTAAAACAGTATTAAGATATATATATGTATTCACAGAATATTCATGTTTCTATAATTGATGGATTAGAAGTTATTTGCAAATCATCAACCTTAAAGGTATGAAAATACTACAATTAGATCAATGAGCCATAGATTGGTAAATACTGAAAATTCTAATCCACTGGTTGTCAAATTAATATTAAAAAATGTCATTATTTTTTTACATTTTAATAAACAAACAATTTCTAAAATAATAAAATGATTGAAAACGTGTAAAATATATAAAATATAAAATAATCCTATTAATATTTTATAAGATTTCCTTACATTTAAATACAATATTAATCCTATTTGGTGTGGTCAAGATCAGTACAGCATATATATACAATTAGTTGTCCAGATAAATTTGTTAATTTATGCTTAACAATTAATTAATTAACTGCCTTTTGAATGTCACTTCCAAAACTATTAATTTGTTTATGATCAAGATGTAATATCCTCAAGTAGTCTTTTGTACTAATTAATTTTGTTTGTATAACAATTTGTAAATATGTACTATATAAAGGTCCAATATCAAAACCAAATAGTTGAAGCCTATAAAGTTTAACAAAGTGTTTCCAATTAATTTTCTAATTAAATTAACAATATTATATCCTTTACTAACCAAATTAATCAGCACTTAGCAATTTATACTTTTCAAAAATTGATGAATACAAAGTATACTAGTGCATTAGTATGTTGAAAAATATAATCTTTTATACTTAAATCATCTAAAATAGAAGTCATATCTCTCAGAATTAAGTGTAATGGGAGGAAGAAGATTGGACAATGTCACCTTTTGGATCATCATGTGGGTGTTGATTCCATAAAATGCTGGCAGCTTTAGTGACTACACTCATATTATGAACCCTGTATATTAAAAAATGAGTTTAGAGGCTTTTTTGGTTAGGACACATCAAATCATTTTTTCAATTTATTAATTTGTTTCTAAAATAGCAGCATGTTCATTATAAGCTTCTTTATATAAAGTTTCTTTATAATGTTCTATTGGATACTAAAAAACAATGAACCACTTTGAACATCATACAGGTGCCTGATTCCATAAAATATTTGTGACTTTATTTACAACCTGCATATTATGGACTCCATTTCATTTTGCTTCATTATATATGTTTCGCCTGAATATTAAAAATGAATTTGAAGGTTTTTTTGGTTGAGATTCATCAACTGGAGAAAGGTTCATGGTTTCATCCCAATGGGTAGTTATTTTTTATTGTAGTCTCTAATGATGAAGAGTTTGTAGTATTTTTGTGAGGTTGTGAAGTTTATTGAGATTATGGAACCTAATAAAAACAATGTTAACTCTGATAAAGACTGAGTAACTAACCTTTATTAAGAGCATGAGAGCTGAGGAGCTTAAAGTTGTCAATAGCTCATATACTATTTGTGATATTAGCAACAATAATCTTTAATTGCATTAGTAGTTGTTTGAGTGGAAAACTCCTATCTACCAAGATCCCTTCCTATATGACTTAAAAATCAGATGTCAAATTTCCTACTTCTTTCATAACTAGTGGACTGGGCTAAAGGGATAAAATCATATAGTAGTTTGTTAACAAATTCTAGTGCTTAATACTATGAAAACTTGCAGCTTTTGAACTTGTATAAAGAGAAGGGATATTTAAAGTATTACTCCAAAGTGTTCTACCAAAATTTTCTACTTAAAATATCCAATAGTTCTAGAAGTAATATAGTTATTTTTATTATTAATACATTCTGAATTGGTAATATAATAAAAATCCACCAATCTTTTAGATAGCTGTTAGTAGCAAAAGTTGTATGTATGTATGGTTGTTTGCTTACAATTTCTGTGGAAATTGAGTAAGTATTGTATAAAATTTTGATGTTTTGTCTACCTTTGAAAGGTTTATTAGATAGTTTTATTTGCAGGTAATTCTATTATAGAAATGATTCCATGAACCTTCTCACTTTTCAAAAAATTTACATTCATCATACATTTTGCTTTGAGGGCTTTGAAGTGCTCCTTGGATTTCTTTTGCGAAATAAAAGAATAGCATTCTTTCTTATATGTAGCACTAGGAATAATAGTAAACAATTTTCATAATCCTAAATGAATAAAGAAAAGCATAAGCTAAAGGTTGCAATAAAGAAAGCCTTTTACACCAAGCTATTAACCTCAAATATGATTAAATTGATTGGATTCTTAAGGATAATTAAGGATATTCAATATAGGATAAAGTTGTTAAGCAAAAGTGAAAAATATGGAAAGAAAAAGGAAAATAAGGTTCTTATATTATAAAAGTATTCATAACTTTAACTTTGTTAGAATGTTTCTAATACTAAAAAAGAACTTAGTATAAATAAAATATTTTTTTTTTTATATATAGAATCCTTAAAAATCATTCTAAACATGTTTTTTAAGCAATTCTTTTTATGATTTGCTTACAGAAACAAATGGTTTTCTCTTTTCAACTCATCTAAGAATCCCTCATTGTGTATAGTATGTTTTATAGTACCAGAACATTCTTGAATTTGATAAAGATTTACTGGACTTTTTCATTATTTTCTCTTAATTTTATAAGCACCAGTTATTATATCTAATCTGATAATATCTAAAGGTTTCAGTAATATAGATAGAAGTTTATTTATTTTCTTATATATTTTGGTATTTCTAACAATCATCTTAAAATAAAGTATTAGAGATTTTTGAATAAAAGATTGTATATAATAAAATGAAATACTACTATTGGTCTAATAAAGTTTTTTAAATTTTTTTTTTTCAAAAATGTCTCAATCATTTCAATAAATGTAGTACTATTTGTAAATAATACTTAAAAATATTTCAATATAGTATTAGTTGTTAAATAATAACTTTTTTGTATTTCATTGTTTTGACAAATAAGTATTAATGAAAACTCTACATATGTTTGAATCTCAATTTATATTGTGAAAGGATATACTATAACAATATTTATGCTTTAATCTAGTAATTTTAAGCCATAATGATTCATTGTGACAATAAAGGTCATATGCTGGAGTTTAAATAATAAAATTGGCATGAAATCTAAAATGTAAATAAATGAATATTTGTTATATAGTCACATTGTTATGTTTTTCTATATTATGTTTACCCATTTATAAAGCATCAGCATAAATAATAAAGAATGGGTTCTTTTGGTTGTACCAATTTCCTTTTATGAATTGTATCTTATAGGATTTTGAACATGCTGCTAGAATAGATAGTTTGATTCTATTTGGTATTTCTTTTGGTAAATAAGCTATTTTAAAGTATATGTTGTCTTGGATAATTTTTTACTTATTGCCAAATTGATTTTATCTTTTATAAAAAGCCAGTAGTATTAAGTAGTTAAAATTTATTCTGTTATATCATTGTAGTTGCTATCATTTCTGTTTGGGTCACATATAAGTTATTTCTCATTCTATTGTGTATTATCTTTCATAAAAGTCCTTTCAATTCACCGTATGACATTCCTTCTCTAATCATTTCTTTTCCAGACAAGTATTATATCTTTTAACAAATTTTCTCCTGCATCAGTTTGCTTATTGTTATCACTATCATAATTTTAAATTTAGCATCAATACCTCCCTTTAAATTCTTTGAGAATGTTTGGGCATTGCTTTAGCCCATGCCTGAAATAATTGCATAAATAACAAGGTCCCTTAAATGACCCTACTGGTCCCACCCAATTAACAGATGAAGCTATATCATCAGACGTGTAAGACATTTTATTTTAAATTATAAGTCTATCTCATAAAATATTTTTAATTAATAATCACCAAATAATACAATTATTTCATTGCTTGTATTATATTATTCATGAAAAAATAATCCTGTCTGTATACTCTTCACTGTAAATACTACATTTTTCACATCTATGACACTTTGGTATCATAGATTCATGTTTCATGTAGCTAATATATCTGATAATCTAAACAATTAATGCAACTTTGGTATCTAAACTATCAGAATACTAGTAGCTTCTTGGAATCCTCCAGCCCTGTCATCAAAAGCTCACAAAAGCTAATTTACAATAGGGCCTAAATAATGATGGTTAATATATTTCAATCCCATGTCTTTTTGATGATAATGGGGACGCTAATGTGAGATGTTTAGTTACATTATTTAATGATGATGAAATATTGCTTAGGGTATTGGATTGATTATTAATAATATTCATAGAATTGATGTACATTTTAAGTAATTTATTATAGAGAAGTTTTTCTAAGGGAAGTTTATCTAAATGAATCATTTCGTTCTGGAAAAAAAACCCAAATATATAATATTTCAAACTTATCATTCCTTTGGATCTTGCTAAGTTACAAATAGATGCATATATAGCACCAGTACTGTGTTGAATATAGGTATGTTTCAAATAATCAAAGTTTGTTATTTTTGCATCTATCAGTTCTATAAATAAATTTCTGTTGCTCAGATATAATCAATACAACTTACTTCTCTTTAATCTTAATTGGTTTTAACCATTCATGATAGTGAAAAGAGGATGTCTAGATGGGTCATAGAAGTTTCTGGTGCAAAAAAGATACTACCATCAAATGAAAAAGTTTTCCATATTTTACCATCATTAATATCTAAACATAATTATCAGGCAAATCTACTATAAAGGATCTTGAATAATGTAAAAAATAAAATAATGTTTATATTATAACCTTTTCTTTTCTTTATAAAACCTCTTCCTTTCTATATTCTTCTATTTGATGTGTAATTCTTAAAAGTATGACAGGGCATGTATTTTAAATTGATATTCCCAACCATGCAGCTCAGGAATAGAATGTTTTCCACCTGTCTTATATAAAAAATTAACAATCAATGTTTCTAAGGAGTATAATTGCAAATGCCACTTGACGTACCAATTAAAATTAAGTACTATAAGCATTAGGGGAATCTTGTAAATGGAATTGTTTTTAGATGATCTTGACTCTCTGATGTTAATTGTTTTCCTACTGTGACTGCCTAAATAACTTGAAATATTCAAAATATCTGGAAGGCATGCAATAGGAAGAACTTATAGTTGTTTTCATTAATTTTCTATCTCAAATAATAAAAAAATATTTCTGGTATAATAATTGTTATATATTACATAGTGTAATTATAAACTATCTCTTTGAAAAATATGGAAAGAAAATAAAGGCAAGAAAAATGAAAAGGAAAAAGGAAATAAACAGTTAGACTCAATAAAATACTAGTTATATATATAATTAAAATATTTGGGCTGTGTATTTGATCACATGTTAAGGTATCTTTTTTTTTTGAAAGTTATTTGCATTTAGCCACCAGCACAACCACCACAGCCATAAAAATTTCATTATTACTAAATTTAGCTGGATGATAAATTCATCAAGACCAATCATATAGTTTGTTATAATAATCTTTGTTAAATTTTTGACAAATATATTAGTTTTATTTTCCAAGCCAAAATTTTAATAAATATTAATTTTATTCTATAAAGAAATAGAAGTTAACCAATTATCTAATTTAATACTAATTATTTATTATAAAATAATTATAAAACAAATGAACCTTAGTTTGTTTACCAACCAATAAATTAACTAAGCAAAATATTCAAAAAGAACAAAGTCATCAAAAGGGAACCGGAAAATAATAAAAAAAAAAAAACAAGAGCCAAGAGGTTTATTAGTATTGTATATTCATGAAATCGTGCAAGTTATTCTTAATGTATGTTATACTTTCAATAAGTTAATCTTGATATAAGTTAATACATTGAGCGTAAGTTACCCAAAGTATAAGCTTCCGCTGATCATTTTGATTGTGTAAAATTCGTGGCAAATTCTTGGCACGTGCGCCGATCCTGTATAACAAGCTATAGTTTTATTATATATTTGTTATATGTAACAAAGTTTCGTGTTGACTATTTATAAGTTGCAATTCCATTGCATAAATAAGAATTTCCGAATATTTTAAGTTCATCGAATAAATACTAAATAAATGGTAATATTTTTAAATAATGAATAGACTAATTTGTTGCTTTGTTTCAATTACGAAATGATCTATGCTATAAGATTAGCATGATACATATTAACTTTGTCATATATTGAAATCTGGACCAGACTAGAATTCTTACACAAATGTATTTTTCACATTTTTATTGTATAGAATTTTATCTTATTTCTTTTTTTTATAAATAAAAAGCATATCTACAAAGAAATATTAAACTTGTTAGATGATATGACAAATCAAAATTGTTGCAGTCTGATGTGGGACATTCTTGCTTTTTACTAAATTTTTTTTTTGCTGCACAAGCCACATCGGCTAATTGGAGAAATTGAGTCATTAGTAATTACCCTGAAATTATATGATCTGGTCGAAAAAAGTATCCCTAAAAACAATAAGTGTCTTCATAACAAACTATTCTACCCGAATTCTATTATATAGTCAACGTCTAAGGGGATGGCAAGAAATGACGTCATTTAATTTTGGGATTTTTGATCCGTCATACTCCATTTTAGGAAATGTTAAAATTAAAACATAATTCTGGTCGGAATTAAGCCTCTTACCAATTTCCCAAAAAGGAAATGTGTAACATCATCATAGTTTATTGGCTGAAAACAATTGATATGTATCATATGACTCTTTAATTGATAAATAAAAATATACCCTAAAATTTTAGGGACTTTCACTATTAGCCGATATGCATTGTTTACATATTACAAATTACAAATTTATTTTTTTGAAATGTGACACGTTTCAGAATATCAATTTCTATAAACAGCTAAAATTCTTTTATTTTCTTTAACATAATTAATTTTCGCAATAAAAATTCTCTCTTTATAAATAATATCTACTACAATGTCTAGTAATAACGTTGAACTTAATTTTACTGATAATTCAAATGAGTGGATTAATTGGATTGAAGAATCTATTACAAAAAAACTAATTAAATATTATGACTATAAACATTTTAATAATATTCAAGATGTTGGTTTTGGAAAGTTTGGAAAAGTTTCTCGTGCAAACTGGAAAAATTCTCAAAGTTATTTAGCATTGAAATCTTTTTTCAATTTTAATATCGTGGCCAAAGAAATCGTTAATGAAGTAATTATAATATCTAAATGAGTATTTCTGTATTTATGTCGTACTACTTTACATTATTTTTTAATTTGTGATTCTATTCATGGTTTAGCTTAAACTTCAACTTGAAGTGGATTTTCATGAGAATATTATTCACTTTTGTGGAATTACAACAGGTATTATGAACATCTTAAGGCATCATTTTAATAAAACTGAAATGAGCTAAAATATTTTTTTTTTCAAAAGAAATCCAAAGTAATAATTCAAAAAAATACTTGCTAGTGATGGAATATGCCAATAGTGGTACCCTTCGAAACTATTTGAGTGAACGCTTTGAATATTTCACTTGGAACGATAAGTTACATTTGGCACTTCAATTAGCTAATGCTATATCATGCTTACATGATAATGAAATTGTGCATCATGATTTGGTAGGTTTTTTAATTAATTTACGTTATATTAGACAATGTCGGACAACTTCCCGACAGGACATTTTCCCGACAGCCTAACCCCGGCCGTTTGTTCACGTGTTAGTGCATAACTCTGTATAACTCTGGCCAAATCTGTCGGGCAAATGTCCTGTCGGGAAATCGTACGTCGGGAAATCGTGGTGTAACCATATTAGATTGTGTCATAAGATTTTATAGTACCTAATCCAATTATTTATTATAGCACTCTAATAATATATTAGTTCATAATGATACCATCAAATTGACCGATTTTAGATTGTCAAAAAGGATTAAAGAATCATCCAATATTCAATCAAAATCATTTGAAATGGTTGCTTATATTGATCCAAAAAAATTTGATATAAAAGGGGATAGCAACAAACAAATTCAAGTATATTCGTTAAATAAAAAAAGTGACGTATACAGTATCGGCATACTTTTATGGGAAATCTCTAGTGGATATCCACCTTTTTGTAACAAACTGTATAATGTTGATTTGGCTATGGAAATATTATGTGGCCTTAAAGAGAAACCTATTCCTAATACTCCAGAAGACTATGTGAAAATATACACTGGTAAATACTTACAATTAAATTCAATCATGATTAAAACGTATTAATTAATTATTAAATTTAGATTGCTGGAATGATGAACCGGATAATCGTCCAACCATTAACCAGGTTGCTGCAAATTTAAATGCAATTTTTTTAAAATTTCAGCAAAATGATTACAATGCAGACTTTCTATTATCAAGAGAACAGTTTTCTAAATCAAATAATGAAGTTTCTGAAGATATTATTATTCAAAATTTTAATAGTATCAATATAAAAGAGATAGAACCTTTAATTTTCTCAAATCTCATTTTAAATGACTATGAATTAATAGTTAATGAAATAATTCTCCATCTTGAGGATGTAGAAATAATAATGAGAAAATTCAAAATTGTTAAATATCTTAATGACCATGATACAACTCCAAAAGAAATTTACAATTGGTTACTAAATAGTCAGGATAATTCTAATTCTGCTTTTTTACTTGGAGTATTTTATCACTTTGGGATTGAAATTAATGTTGATAAACAAGAGGCATTTGAATTTTATCAAAATGCAGTAAAATCAGGAAATGCACTTGGAATGACTAGTCTAGGATATTGTTATGAAAAAGGAATAGGGACCAGTGTTGATAAACAAAAAGCATTTGAACTATATCAAAAGGCTGCGAATTTAGGAAATCCGCGTGGAATACGTAGTTTGGGATATTGTTATGAATTTGGAGTTGGGGCTAGTATAGATGAACGAATGGCATTTGAATTATATCAAAAATCTGCAAATTTAGGAAATACACTTGGAATAAATAATTTGGGATGTTGTTATTATGGAGGAATTGGAGTCGTAGTTGACAAGAAAAAGGCATTTGAATTATTTCAAAAAGGAGCAAATTTAGGAAATTATTTAGTTCAATATAATATTGCTTCTATGTATGAAAGTGGTAAGAAAAAGGATATAAATCAAGCAATTTATTGGTATAAAAAATCTGCTGAACAAGGATATCAATATGCTCAAAATAGATTAAGTTATTTAATTATTAAGAAGTATTAAGCTATATGATAGTTGATTTTTCATATTTTTTGCTGTAAATTGTGGAATTTGTAACTTTACAAAGTCATGATGATTATTTGGTTGCTTATAATAAATACGCCGATCATAATATGTTGAAAAATACAAAGATTTAATTTAGTATGTAATCTACAAAATACAAATCAAAATCTACAGTTTATATACTAAAAAAGGAATATTAATCGTTAATTAATTAAGTTTAAAATAAACAACATTCTAATCTTACTGTACTTTATATGTGAAAGATACATAAAATATAAATTCCCAATAAAAAATACTGTATTTTAATATCTTTTTATTGTATTCAAGTAACTGTAGAAATCATGACTTAGTTGAAGTAAAGTTACTCTTTGCAATTATTAAAATAAAATCATGAATAAAATTATATCTAATAATGTTATAATAAATAGTATGAAATACACTAAGAATAATAATCACAATATCACAATATTTTTTATAGCGTTAAACAATCGAATAAAAATCGGATCGTGATTGTTTTCACATTGCAAAGTCATATGAACTGAATTATTTCATAACTATAGAAAGGAAAAAATAAATAAGTAGTTTGGAGCATAACTGCATAAACCGAACTAGTCGAACCTTTTAACATCCCTAAACTCACTGTATGGTGGCTTCAACTTGCATATAAATGTAATATAACTGAAGAAACTATATTTATTTATAAATAAAGATGAAGAAACTTTATTTCTAGTGCTATCAGCTCTTTCAACCCGTCATCCATTCAAACTTATGTGTTCTCCATAACGAGATTTGGTAGTTAAATGACAAAATGTGCAAATATATTTTTTATCATATTTATAAATAATCAATATGTACTCAAATATCCCTTTTATAAAAAATTAATGTAGCATGAAATAAATAGTATTTCATATACTGATATTTTTATTTTAATGGACGTGTATTCAAAAATGAAACCAAAACTTTTAAATATCACATGGATACATTTTACTCGGGAATATTTAAGACAATTCAGAGAAGAAATCTATTGTAAAGTTGACAAAATATACATATTTTACTTTTACCACAATAAAGTACATTAATAGAGGAATTGTGCCATTTGTAATATAATATTCAATGTATGAATCATGAACAAATAATTTTTGCAGAAGCTCTTTTAACATTTAATTGCCTTTTAATAATGTCATTTTAGAGAGAAAGTATATATTAGTTTTATTTATGGAAGATGTGCTTATAAGCTTCTTAATTATCAGATGAATAATTTATTACAAATTCATTGTTAGTCCAGATTTTATTACTATAGTATTACCTTACAATGAGATATATCTTAACATTTTCTCACCATTAATAAATAAATGCAGAATTCAAATATGTACAACTTTTCTTTTTCTTAAATTATATTCTGGTTATATAATTTTGTCCCTTTTAAATTTTATTTGCCAGTATGATAGGAAGTACAGGCAGACATCATAATTATAAAATTTTCTTTATTATAGTATTTAAACTATTCAAAATAAAGATATGAATAAATTTAAGACGGATTGCTATACAAAATTAAAAAAATGCTGGCCAAAATTAACACCATGTTAAATAACACATTAGCTACACTGTATTAATTTTATTGCTACAGCTATAATCATTAATATCAATTGTTTTACAAATTAATCATGCTAAGCTCACGAAAAGCTTATTTTTGTCACATGAATATTGTTACTCTTCAACACTTTTAATAAACAATTCTTTAGAATTGTATTGGATCAAGCAAAAAAATTAACCAATAATAACAACTGATAATTTAATAAAACCAATTATTTTTCTTTTTTGATTAAATATGATTCAATTAGGAAAACAATTGTAAAATTTAATTATGAAATAAATATTTTACTATAAAAGAAGGGTAATATATAATTATAATTTTTTGACTTTTCTCATTTCTAGTATTTGAATATTAAAAATTGGTCATATTTTGTTAATAAATTATTGCCTAATCCCTCTAACTGGCTGTTTGTAAAAGATCATAACATTCTAATAATGAAAACTAAATATTGTTATTTCTTTGGAAGTAAATTTTTATAAATCCATTTAAATTTTAGTCTTATCAATACATAAAAAATTCGAAAGTTACGCAAGTTGAATATATGTTACCTAGCTACATTCACTTAAAACAAACAAAGTAACTTGTTGATTATTCAAGACAAGTAAGTATAAAGCTCGATTCTAGAGATTTAACCAGGTCAAGCTTTGATATTGAATCAAAGATTAACTAAAGATAACACTCCTCGAAGTCTGGTCAAAGATACTTGTATCAAACCAATTTCATTAACAAGATGAAACAAAATATTAGATTTCAAATTTAGTTAATAATACTCATAATAAACTAACAAAATATCAATTAAGTAGCATAAATTTCCTTCATACAATTATTTTTTAACTCTGATACAATTTAATAGGGAAAATTAAATATATTTAATAACTTAATCAGTCGAAATAAATTAAATTTTGATGATACAAAATTATAAATAATTTCTCAATGGTTAATTAAATTCTTAGATAAAAAAGAGTATAAAAGATATTTCAAGCTAATATCTTCTTATTTTTAATAATAATCTTTATATTTAATATCCCACAGTTTTATTATAGATCTATCGCCATCTTCAAAAATAAAAGGTGAATTTAACGATAAGCTGTGGGCTGAGTTAGTCAGTTTTAAAGTCATATATTCACATTTATATGCTTTTTTGGTAGATTATAATAATTTAACTATTCATTAGTTATTTTAGAAAAATGTCTAATAATAATATACCTAATAAGGGAAACAAAAAATATTTGTCAATATTAGTAATTATTCATCCAATTTAGTTATAAATAGTAAACAACATACTTAATATAATCCTAATTTGCCATATAGAGTCAGGTAATGACATTCTCTACTATCCTTTAATGTGATAAAAGAAAATCACAAGAAAGTGTACTTACTACAGTGTAGTTTTTTATCAACACTTCATATTACTAATTTAATTTAATCTCAATTAATTAACTATTATTTTAAAATAATTCAAATCCTGCTGGGAATGGCAAAACCTTGTTGTCTTCTTGATTATTAAAGTTGATTATATGTCATGATAAGAATCTCATAACTTTGATGATAATTATTTGTACTATCAGAATTTCCACAATTACTTTAAGCTTTTCAATTACAAGTTTATTTATAAAACTTTTATTTACCTTTAAACCAGAGTTAATTATCTACTTAACATACTGTAATTCTTACTTTATTTATAACCTGTTCAATATACTGATTACTAAACTTCTCATCATTATTACTACTTAATATTTTAATATTATTATAATAATACGATCAGTGGAGATAAATACACAGTAGTAATTCAAGTAATATTACTAAATGTAGTACTAGAAATTTTGATATCCAACATATTGCTGTATTCTTTTTCCTTTAGTTAATATCTTCAATTAATTAATTCTTATAAGCTTTATCATATATAAAATACTTTCTACAAAAAGTTATACATTCTATCATTTTGTGATCATACATTTAATTTTAGTTCATTCTAGTTCATTTAAATATTATTTTAATCATTTGTTTATTTATTCAATTTGCGTAATTTCATTGAATAATCATTATTCTTGTATCGAATTTATATATCTCATAAAATTATAATATGCAATGTTTTATTTTCGAATCTGAAGATATTAGAATAGATTAGAAATTTAATTAACCACAACAAAAGTATACTACTTTGGTAATTATTAAAAATAATAGTCCAATAACCATATACATTATTATTAAAAACAAATACCTAAATGCAAAATCAAATTAACCTTGGCTTTAAATTGTTTTTAAAAGAACACCTTCTTATATTTGATTAATTTTAATAGTATACCTTGACGGAGGATAAATAGATACAAAGCATACAAAATTTCTATAAGTAAATAGATCTGAAAAGCAGGATAACAATTCATTAATGAATAATTTTGAAAAAAAAGATATATTAACTTGACTAATGTATTATGCCCTTTTTTTGATAAGATTCAACAATCATTATCTTTGCAATTAGAACCCACCCATATTTTTGAAATATGTAATAATATATAATAGAAATTTAATCTAATCTATTACTATTTTAAAAGGAATAACATTTGTAACTATTTTTAAATAATATTATCATACTTGATTTAAATAAATGGTTTATCATAAAGAGCTGTCATTACATTAAATAATTTAATAATTCCTGGTATAAGTTATTAACGTTTCTGTGTAAATGGAATATTATAAACTAAATAATATAAGTATCTTGTTAAGCACCTTGCAACAATCTCTATTCAGCTGTTTGCTTAATCCATATTTACTCCATGTTTTATATATTTGCGCATTCAGTTATTTTACGTGCTCGTTCATCTTATTTTAAAAGTGCCCTTTCTACTAATTGGATTACGAAGAAGGAATAATATGATTATATTTAGTAAGCCAAATTTAACACCTACTAGTTTTGATATAATCCATTTAATTTTTTATAAATTATAAATTTAATCATTTAACTTATTCAAAATTAATTAAAATAATTACTTTATTAGATATATTTACACTGGTGAACGTGATTTAACTAAGCAATTGGGCGAAAATATTCTCGATTAGCTAATCGCATCTGATGAATTATTCTTGAAGAGTTATTTAGACATGTTCAAGACTATTTTAATAAAAAAAAAAACTTAACTGGATTCATGAAAATTTGGTTCTTGTTCTAAATACTGTGTTTAGACTTGATAATTGCAAGAAATTACAAAATTATAGCCTGAAAAATCCACTATCGTTTTTATCTGCAAAAAGTTTTCCTTCATTAAATAAGGAAATACTGTTTGATTTGCTTAAAATAGAAGACTTACAAATTGAAGAAATTAGTATTTGGGATCGTTTAATTAAATGGGAAATTTCCGGTTTGGTTAGCGATACAGTCAAATGGAATAATAAAAATTACGAAGCATTAAATAAAACTTTAAATCAATTTATTCCTCTTATTCGGTTTTGCGTCCGAATATTTTTGATGAAGTCCTTCCTTACAAAACTATTATTCCTAAACATATTTATGAAGATATTGAAGAATTTCATTATAAAGACGTCTTGCTAAAAATTATAATTTTACCGCCTAGAACTGGTTCATTAATCAAATCAAATATCATTAAACCAATACTTGCAAAAATAATAATTAATTGGATTGATAAAAAGATATCGTGTATATTCGTACTATAAATGACCCATTATATAATCTTGATCTTATTTATCATTTAATCATGATGGATTAGTAATAAATCATTTAGGAATAAATGTAATGGTAGAGTGGAGAGTTAATAATTATAACAAAAATTATGAAAATAATTAATATTAATACGATTTATACCATTAAGGAGATTGAAAATTTTAATGTAGATAGATTTCGTTTATTATTATCAAGAAATAGTTTTTGAGAGGAAATCTATAACAATTTATTAATAGTTTATAATATAATATATTAAATGGATGGATGAACCGTTTTTATACTAAATATTACAATTTTTTTCTAACCTTGTATATAAAAGTATCCAATAAAATATGGTATGCAACTAATGAAATTTTATTATTTAATTTCATTTACTGTATCGCACTGCACAAAATATCCCCCTTCTCATGAAAGTATATGTCAAATCCCTATAAATACGAAATGTGTCAAATTCGGTTTATATTTGTTGTTCATGTGTAAAAAATGTCTAAAAAAGCACTATTTTGTCTGATTTATGTCTAATTACAAAAAAAAAAACGATTTAAACAAAATTAAACAAAATGGTGCCTTTTTAGACATTTTTTTACACAAGAACAACAAATATAAACCGAATTTCGTTCTTATAGGGAATACGTAATAAATAGATCTAAAAAATCTGCATATTTTTTAATGGTTATAGTTATTAAAATAAAAAAGTTTTTCATATATTAAATTCTTCTAGTATTGCTGATACCAGATGGTATACCCAAGGATGTTACTTAAAATACTGCACAAATTTCCACAAATTTCTTAGATTTTCCTTAAGTTTCATTTTGATATTTCCATACTAAATTAGTTTGGGTTGTATCTTTTTTATAAAAACAAATCTATTAAATAGCTATTTATCTAGATGAGGGGGACGGATACATTTTTTTTAGTACTATTACATTTTATTTAATAAACCTATTAAACTTACAGTAATTGTGTGGCGTATAACAGAATTCATTGTGCATAGTATAATTTGGTTCTAATAATACATAAAAGATTATGCAAAATTGCAAATAATAATAATAATAACGTCATAGCTAATTATTTTTCCATAGGAAGTTTTGAATTGGTCACAAAATATGAAAACGTGAATTAAATGATATCATTATTTTTATGGTTTATATATATATAGTCATTAGGAATACTGCAGTTACCTATTTCTTTCAGTACTAGCATTATATTATTAACAATATTGTGCCCTCTATAAAGAGTATCGTAATCGCATATTCTTAATCGACTATAAAAAATTATGATGATCTTAATAATTCCGGCCAATAATGTTTATTAATCCGTGACCAGAATTGTAGATCACTATGCAAATAACTCTGAAACGGGTGAGATAGATAATCCGGTAAGTAAATACTTTGTTACATTCGGCTTTTACACAGCAATAATGGTAAATTGCTGTCAGATTAGCAGTAATAACTTAAAACATTTTATGAAATCACAGCCAATTTCTTATTATAGTCAGTCAACTAATTAAATCAGAATTATATGTGGACACTATATAATAATTTGTTTTCGAATTTTTTTTTAATTGATTCAGTGATGCAGCTATATTTATAAAGTAATATATTTTATTAATTTGAAGCGAGAATAATATTATAATAATATACTAAAAAGATCCGAAGAAATATCAGATCTGACTTGCTGTGATTGGATTTCTTGATGTTGAGTTTCTTTCATTTTATTTCTTTCTACACTTATTTTTTTTTAATTTATCTAAATAATTTTCTTTAGCAATTTTATTTGGAGATAAACCAAAGTTTGCTTTAGCGAACCGAGTTTGGTTTAGTCCAAGAGCCTCCAACTATCACAAGAAATGCCAAATGGCATAAATAATATTTGGATGTGTTTTCGGGCCTATTATCCATATTATTTTTCAAATGTATTGTCATCTTTTATCGAAAGCAGATGGTTCCTCACTGTTAGGAATTATTCTATTTTTTTTTTTTAATTGGAACCGGAATTCATATGATTTGTACTCACATTTTGTTAAATTAGATGTCCAGGTTTTTTTTTATCATTCTCAATCTTTGAATTTATTAATTTTATTGTCCCATAAATAATGCAATTACATGCAAATTTGATATTCTTATAATGTGTCAAAACTTAAAATACTTGCATCTGCTAATTATAAGCAACATGATTTCAAAATTTAATATGATTTTTATATTATTAAGATTCATACGTTAAGAATATTTGTATAATTCTTTCATAAAATAACTATTATATTTATTTTAGGTAACCATGTGTTTACAATAATTTGACGATTCTCGAAAATTCTGGTGTAATCAGCATTTAATATCATCATATGCGATATCACGTAATTCACGTTGAACTGTAAAATTCTTTGCGTGTTACAATCGTTACATAGAATTCTTAGAAAATTCGTATTTCTATAAGAAACTTCTTGAAATTGTGTATAGAATTTTAAAAAAAAGAATTCCTTGTATAACAATTAAATTTAAAAATGTATATATTTGACAGCAGTTTTTCTCGACCTAAATTATAGTACTAATTTATTACTATTATTTTTAATTAAAAAACATGGAACAACCAATCAATTACAACCATTAAATTAACTTTTTATTATCAAACAATAAATCTTTGATACAACCAACACAAACTATAGTTAAGTCAAAATACAAAAAAAAAGAAATGTAACGAATGCAATAAAAGAAGGGAGAAGTTGAGTAAAAATCATCATTATGAGAGTTATGGTATTATTCCTTATATGGCTCCGGAAATTTTTCAAAGACAAAAATATAATAAAGCTATAGACATACAGTATATAGTTTTGGAATGATTATGTGGGAATTAATGACGGGTCGAAGACCTTTTTGGGATCGAAGTCATGATACAAATCTTATTATTGATACATGTGATGGTCTACGAGCACCAATTGTTACAAACGCGCCCGAAGATTATATTGAATTAATGGAAAAATGCTGGTATTCTGATCCAAACAAAAGACCAACAGCTTATGATATATATGAAAGAATTACTAAGATATATGGGAAAGAGCGTGAAAATGAAAAAAATAATAAACCAACTGTAATTATAAAATCAGATATTGGACCTATAAGATTAAATAAGTCAGGGGCTATTTATAAGAGCAGGTCTTTGAGTGGTATGATTAATTCTGTAATGTCTTTGAGGAGTTCAAGAAGTCAAACAATTAATTTAGAAAAAGTCAAAAGAAAGTTTAGAATGATTTGTCAGAAGATAATAATGGTAGTTTGATGATTGTAAATAAAATTAACTTATAAAACCTTTAGAAAATTAACATTTATGTATATCTTATTGTATTTCTAATATAGGTGGGGTTCCAAAATATTATGCAGTGCACGTATACATGATCACATCAATACTATATAATCATGAGTCAATGAGTCATCTCTTTTGAGATGATCTGATTATGACGCAATTTTTTATACTTTGAATATAGCTAACACATCTATAAAAAGTCTACTGTCCGCTCACTCACTCCTCTACTCTTCTCTCTTCTCTTCCCTCTGTTTATTTTGTCCGTTCCCACTCACTTTCTTTCCTTCCTCTCTTCCTTTCTTTTCTTTTCCTCATCTCTTTCTCACTCCCTTCCCTCACTTACACTTTCGCTCTTTTCGTCTTCCACCCTTCTTTTACTCCCTTTCCCGTTTAAGAGAGTGTATAAGACCCTTCCCTATGCTACCTCCTCTTTCACTTTCTTTCCTTCCTTCCTTGTCCTTCTTCTCTTCGCTTCTTCTTATACTCTATTAGTATTTTCCTTATTTTTTAGGGTACGTTTATTGGAGCAGCATGATGCTATGCATGGGCGGGAGCATAGCATGCTTACCATTGTAAGCCTGTGAGTACCAGCTTTGCTGCAGTCTCACAGTAGGGCTGGCTGGGAATTTTTTTGGAACGGTATAGTACTATGCGAGGGTTGGAGCATAGGCGCTTGCATTTTAGTAAGCTCGTGGGTACCAGCTATTGCTGCAGTCCTGCGATAGGACCGGAGTACTTTGTCATTTACATAATAATGAAATATAGATTCCAAAATGTAAATAATAAAATTTCTGCTTTTGTAGAAATAATTGTCTTTTATAATTTATTAAAGTTTTTATTCAAAAAATATCTAAACTATATTAACATAATTTTAAAATGGAGTAGGCTGGAATAGGCTGTATGAAATGAATGTTGAACACATTGATTGTTTTATATGAATGTAAAATCTTTGCTACATTTCGTTTTTTTTTTTCATTTTTTGTTGTAACTATTTATTAAGTTATTCACATAATTAAACTTTTTAATATTGTTGAAAATTTACATTGGGTATAATCCAGTAATTTATTTCATGAAAAAGAATAATTTTATGTTATTCACCATATTGGAGGGAAAGTGTTGTGTGTCCTATTTAAATATTTATAATTTTTTTGTGTCTTAATGGCACGTTACAATCATATAATTATATACTATATAAACAATTGAAACATGATGAAAAATTCTGTCTCATGATTCTACAATTTTTCGCAACAAATTCCCAAGTGATTTTATTAATAATATTAATAATATTTTTCTTATTTTCTTTATATTCAAAAATTTAAAACATATGGCTTTCCATCAGTATAAAGAGTAATAACGAGAAATGTGATGAACATTTAAACATTTTAACCTCTCTATTAATCCTAATAATAAATCAAAAAAAAATTATATATACTTTCATGTATCCGAATCTATTCTCATATCGAAAAACTTTATTTCCATATCCATTAATATATGATGAGTATGTATGACATTTATTATTATTATTAATACAGGCTTTATTACATAAAATGAGAAGTATTATATACACTCATACAATACATATTTATAATAACTTTAAATTACCTTTAATTAAAACTTAACGTGTGATTTCCAACAAAGAAAAAAAAATGACATTGCCTTTATATTCTTGCAATTAATTACAGCTTATTTCAATATGAAAATTTCAATACGAAAACATCTGACCTAATTTTTAAATGATGAATTAAATTTAAATAATTCATTATATCTTTTTTTTATAAAATGACAAATGTATTAGTGATATAAAGAAAACAAAATTTTCAAATTTTGGAAAACTACGCATCTAATAATGTTATATACTTCAAAAGTAAGCACCATTTTATGCATTAAATTCTGCCCAAAATTATCATGTAATTCTGGCTCAGACTATAATTTTTGAGTTTGCCTATTTCGGTTTATGAAATACAAAATATCAATAAATCAATAAAACAGTTAAATGTATTAATTAAATATTACGAATATTAAAATTTTAAGAATATTCAAGAAATTTTGTTCCGGTATATTCAGAAAAGTTTTTTAGAGAATTGGCAAAATTTAAATAATTATTTAGCATTGAAATCTTTAACCTTGATAAAATCACTGTAAAAGAAATCGTTTATGAAGCAATTTTATTAAAAATTTCATGCTCATCTATTTCAAGTAATTCTTTGTATTTATTTATGTACTTTTTATAATTAGCTTAAACTTCAACGAAATGTTGATTTTCATGATAATGTTATTCGCTTTTATGGAATTACAAAATTTGATTCAGGTATTAAAAAATAGTTAATAACAGTTACTGAAATAACAATTCATTAATGAATGGATATTTCTTTTATTTTATTAGAATATCATTTAAATATTTTTTAAAAAAATTAGTAATAATGATGTAGACCAAAAGATCAATCTTGGACCGGTTAAATCAGTCTTTCTTGGGACCGGACTGGACTGGATTGATCCAGCTCTAGAATTATTTCTTAAAAATGGATTTCAATTTTCAAATTTATAAAATTGTCAAGTATTTCTTAATAATTATCAATAATAAATAAATAAATAAAAATTTTTAATTATTTAGTTGAAATGATTTACAAATATTATAAATGATATTAATGATATTCATCTTTATCAATATTCTTTATAAAATCATAAGCCTTAATAGCTAAATATAATTCACAAAAATTTAGAACTTTAATACCATGTAACATATATTCATTCACTTCATTTTCAAAAGTAGACAAATCTAAATTTTTGAAATTCTTAATAGCCAAATATTTGACTCTTTTTTCTTTCATAATAAATTTTTTTATATAATGTAAAATATTATCATTACCTTGTTGTACTATTAATAATCTATTAATAAAAATATTTTGAGAATTTTCTAAGAATACTTTAAAATCATTTTCTTTAATAATAAGAGATAAACTTAAATATTCTAGTTTAGAAGGTAGAATTTGTCCTAAATTTTGTAATAAAGTTGAACTATATTCAACATAATTTATATTAAATCGATAAGTTTGACTGATGTGGATTGAAAGATAATTAAGATTCTGGTTAATACTTTCAATTAAATTTGATACTAGATGAGTAATCTGATTTTCAAATCCATATAAACCAAGTAATTTGATATTATTACAATATTTAGTAATTAATTCTAATAATTGTCGTCTTGATGATATATCATAATCAAATCCAAATACAACGAAATTTTCCAAATAATCACCAGATCTTTGTAATAATAATTCTAATGAATTGATTTGTAATCTCTCTTCTATAAATAAAGACTTTAATTTAAATGGTTTAGTCAAATTAATAATTTGTTGAGTAAAGTTATTATTTAAAGAATAACAATAAATGATATGAACAGATTCTAAAACATTTAATTGTTCAAATATTTTGTCTAAATTGATTATACCATTAAAATTAACTTGATATAGTATAACCGTATTTAAAGTATTTGAACAATTATATTCTTTTGATAAAAATAACGATTGATAAGAAGGGAAACTATTATAATCCAATAAAATTTTTTTAAGATTTTGATGTAAATTAATTACTTGTAATATTTGACTTTTAATTAATGCATATTCATTACAATTGTTGCGATATATGATACTAGATGAGCTACTACCAAAATGAAGTTTTAAATTTTTAATATTGTGAATGAAATTTGGATTCTGTAAAATTAATATAAAAATATCATTATAGCAGGGTTCATAACTGGAAATAGTGAAGATATCCATATCAAGAGTATGTAAATTTACTTCATTTTCAATGAATATTTTAAATAATGAAGTATAAATTAATCTTTTAAAATTAGATGCTGAAAGTATATCAGAATTTTGCAAAAAATATCTATTTCCGGGTTTTGAAGTTCTGATAGAGACTTCAAACCAATTTCCAACAGAACTAATAACTTTCAATAAATTTAAATATTTTATAAAACTAGGATAATTAAAAAGTGTATTTGATTGAAATAAATTATCATAAATTTTATATATGTTTAACTTTGTTTTAAAATCATCATTCAAATTATGTAAGTAAATTTCAATAAATTTATAATTTTTCGTAGGAATTGAAAAAGGATTTTCCCATAATAATGGAATCGCTAAACGACACCATAATCTGTTAACTAAAATACATGAATGTAAAGTTGAAAAATCATTTTGGAAATGTTTCATAACTCCATATGTTAATTCAGGTAAATCTCCTGAAAATATTTTTGAACATGACATTATAAACGAAGAAAGAAAGAAAAAGAGTATTTGTGTATCATATTTTATTAAGCCCAATTTATATTAATTTTCGGAATGATGATTTCCGTGTGTAACATCACTAACGATGTTAGGTTTTGTCGATCACTTGGCACAGTCAAATCTGTTGTGGCTTAGCCACTAATCACAAGTTAGTGCCACTTCGAAAAAAAATTTGCGAAGTGCTCTTTTTTCATGGGTTTTTTTAAATTTCAAAGTAAAAGCAGTTACCCTTCACGTATTCTTTCGTGTAAGTAACTATTCCAGTTAATATTAATAAATATTTATTTGTTTATTTATTTATTTAATTTATTTAATGATTTTTCAAATTTTTCTTTCGTAATAAAAGTATAAATTATAGTTATAAGAATACAACATGAAGGACACAAAATAGCATGAAGTAGAAATAAAAGTAGAAATAAATAAATGCAGTAATTCAAAAGTTCTAAATATTATTCATTTGTTTTCTTGTTCCAACAGCATCATTATTAATTTGTTATGTATTTTTCATTTTACTACTATTTATAAGTAAAAGATTTTTAATAATTAATTGCAACATGTTCGTTTACGACGCAAAAATATTATTCGTTAAAATAGTATACTATAACTAATTTCAAAATTTTCATATTATTTTCATTTGTTATTTTTAATTTTCATGTATTATTAGTAAATTTTTCATTTAATTTTCGTGTACATCATTTTATTTAAAAAGAATTTAAAAATTCAAATTATTTTCATTTAAAAATTATTGAAATTGAGGTACGCATCACACAAATGATTGGCGATCATCGTGTATAGAATCGGCACGTTAGGATTTTATTAATAATTTATGAAAAATCAAACATAGCCCGCGTAAACAAATAAACAGTAAAAAAAAAATTAAATTCAGTGATATTTAATTTCAATTATAATTGTTCAAATAAATATTAGCGAAAATAAAATATATATATAGAAATTATCACAATGTTATTACAACAAAATAATTTATTAATAATTTCTTCGGGTTTTTTCAATAGATTTGTTTAACCAAATAAATATTTAATTATTTTTATCTCATGTTTACTAATTGGTCGTTAGTGATTTTTTTGATGATATATATTCATTCCTGTAATCCTTCTGATGATATTTTTCATGCCCATGTGTTTTATAGATTATATATTATTTTTCGTTAGTTTCCATGAGATAAAAGAGTTATTTCACGTGTCGCGTAAATAACACCAATTTTATTTGTGTGACAAATAGAATCGAAAAAAGAATGAATAAAATTAAAGTTGAAGCTATTGGGTAACATACAATTTATTCAGAACAATTTAAGAGACTTAACAAAAAATGTAAACAGTATTATTTTTTTTAAAAAAATACTAGTCGATTATTTCATCATGATGCCTTGAAAATCATGACTCTGTTATGGTCGGCTGATCATTCGGTAAAACGTTTCACTTGTTTCATTCATTATAAGTCCATAAATAGTTTTATAGACTTCTACCATAAAAAATTTTATTGCTAATTCCAATATTCCACCCACTACGCCTATAATAACAATAATAATTACAGATAACGAAATGCAGAATAGTGAAAAAACAAATGAATGGATTAATTGGATTGAAGAAGCTATCGATAAGAAACATATTATATTTTATGAATATGAAAATTTTAAAAATATTCAAGAAATTGGTTCCGGAGCATTCGGAAAGGTGTTTCGTGCAAATTGGAAAAGTTTTGAAGGTTATATAGCGTTAAAATCTTTTTTTGATCTTAACAAAATTACCATAAAAGAAATTGTTAATGAGGTAATTTATACTTATAAAAAAAATTCGATTGTATACAATACTTAAAAATATTTATTTTACGTACTCTTTTTATATTCATTTTTTTTTAAAAAAATTTTTTTTTTCCCTCAAATTTTTTTTAATTATTGTTCATTTCATGATTTAGCTTAAACTTCAACGAGATGTAGATTTTCACAATAATATAATTCGCTTTTATGGAATTTCAAAACATAAGTCAGGTACTGGTGAGAATATCATAAAATAAAATTTAATACCGATTGCATTGAACGAAATAATTCTTTTTTTATGAAATAATTAATAATAATTATTATTATCAGAAAATATATTTAATCCAACAAAAGATTATTTGTTGGTAATGGAATACGCTGACAGTGGTACGCTTCGTAATTATTTGACGAATAACTTCCATAGACTTACTTGGAATAATAAATACAATTTGGCATCCCAATTGGCTCGTTCTGTGCTATGTTTACATGAAGAAAGAATTATTCATCGGGACTTGGTATTTTATTTTCAAGTGTTAAGATTAAAATTATATTGATTTCAATAATTATAATTAATTTATTTTTACTTGAATATTATAATAGCATTCTTGTAATGTGTTGATTCATCAAGATTCCATTAAGTTGGCGGATTTTGGCTTATCAAAAAGGATTGGTGAAGCATCTAAATCACAAACAAAATTACTTGGTATGGTTCCCTATATTGATCCGAAAGTATTAACGGATAACAATTTAAAATCAAATGAGAAGAGTGATATATACAGTATTGGTATTCTGTTATGGGAAATATCAAGTGGAAAACCGCCATTTCATGAAGAGAATTATGATTTTAGTTTAATGTATAAAATTTCACAAGGTCGAAGAGAAGAGATTATTCCTGGTACTCCTAATGATTATTCTAATCTCTATACTGGTAAGTATTATCGTTTATTTTATTCATTTAAGATTTATTAGTTAAATACATATTTCTGATCATTAGAGTGTTGGAATGATGAACCAAATAAACGACCGACTATACATGAAGTTGTTGATAGACTAAAAAAATTTACTCCACGTTTAAAACGTAGTAGATATGCATATTTTACTCCAAGTTTAAAACGTGGAAGATATAAATATTTAATTCCAGATAGTTTAAAAAATTCATTACATGGAGATTTATCGCAAATGATTCATGATTTCAATAATAAAAATGTAGAAGAAATAAATAGTATGACATCAATAAGTAAGATTAATGAGAATATTTTATCCGAAAAGTATTTAATCGTGTTGTTTAATGGAATAAATGATTTCATCCTTGAAAAGTTAAAAAAAGGAGATGCAACAAAAAACTACGTTCTTGATCATCTTAAAAATCATAATATTAATTCAAAAGAAATTTATAAATGGTTATTAAATAATCAAAACAATCCAAATTCCATTTTTTTACTTGGATATTTTAATTTTCTTGGAATTGAAATAAATGAGAATAAAGTGAAAGCATTTGGTTTATTTATTAATGCATCAGATGATGATGATCATATATTAGCACAATATTATGTTGGAGAATGTTATGAATATGGAAATGGAACTATAAAAATGAAGAAATGGCTTTTGAATATTATGAAAAAGTAGCCAATAAAGATTATGCAATTGGACAATTTAAATTAGGTTGTCTTTATAATAAAAGAATAAATAAAAAAGATTATAAGATAGCTGCATATTGGTATGAAAAAGCTGCAAATAATGGACATTTCATTGCTATGAAAAGTCTTGGCCATTTATATAAAGATGGAAATGGGGTTGAAAAAAATTGTCAAAAAGCTTTTGAGCTATTTAAAAAATCAGCTGAAGGAGGATATTTATATGGTATAATAAACTTAGCATATTGTTACAATAAAGGAATAAGGAATTAATATTGATAAACAAAAAGCATTTGAACTATTCCTAAAAGTAGAAAATATGGGACATAATATACCTGCTATACTCTTGCTTTGATGCATGAAAATGGAGAAGGAATTATTGAAAAAGATATAAATCAAGCAATTTATTTGCATAAACAATCTGCTAAACAAAGATTTAAAAAGGCTCAAAATAAATTAAATGTACTAAGAGAGCTTATAAATAATAGTTTAAAAATTATTATGATTTATTTATAATTTATATCATTTACACTACACCTACTGGTGAGCTTTAGCAATACCCATATCTATTTATCAAATATATATATTTGATTATTAGATTGTTGGAATGGTGAACCAAATAAACGACCATCTATACGTGAGGTTGTTAATAAGCTAAAAATATTTATTTCATGTTCACATAGTGTAAAAATTTATCAACAAAACGAGAAGAATTTAAACATGATAATTGATGAAATTGTTGATCTCATTTTTAAGAAAATAAGTAAAGGAAATAATACGATGAAACAACATATTCTTGATTATTTAATAATTATAATATAGATTCAAAGGAATTCTATAATTGGTTATTAAATAATCAAAACAACTCTGATTCTATTTTTACGCTTGGATGTTTTAATTATTATGGAATTGAATCAACTGAGAATGAAGTAAAAGCATTTGGTTTATTTATTAATGCATCTGAAGCGGGTCACATATTAGCACAATATTTTGTCGGAGAATGCTATGAATTTGGAAATCGAATTATAAAAAATGAAGAACTGGCCTTTGAATACTATGAAAAAGTAGCCAATAAAGATTATGCAGTTGGACAATTTAAATTAGGTTGGTTTTATAGTAAAGGAATAGGTCGTGATAAAGATTATAGGATAGCTGCATATTGGTATGAAAAAGCTGCAAATAATGGACATTTGATAGCTATGCATAATCTAGGCAATTTATATTTCTATGATAGTAATTATCGAAAAGCTTTTGAATTATACAAAAAATCAGCTGAAGGAGAATATTTAGATGGAATAACAATGTTAGGGTATTGTTATCGTTTTGGAATTGGTACTAATATTCATCTGCAAAAGGCAGCTGATTTATATCGAAAATCAGCAAATTTAGGAATAAAATAGCCCAATATAATCTTGCTTTGATGTATGAAAGAGAATATGGAATTGAAGAAAATACTAATTTAGCAATTTATTGGTATAGAGAATCTGCTAAACAAGGATATCAAGATGCTCAAAATCGATTGGATATGATTTGGTGCGATTATTAACAAATGGAAATGTATATAAGTAATTTTATATTTACGTAGAAACATGGAAATTAAAAGACTGGCCTTTACGGTCTTTGATCCAAAATAGTAGTCTCGTATACTTTTATCCATTTTTAAACCTAATAGAATAATATGATGTGTATTATTATTTTACATATTTAAAAATTAATAAACCAATTGCATCTATTGCGTATATTCCAGTATTCATTTATAGTGAATATAATTAATTAACATACGTTATTAATTTCATAAAATTTTAGCATACTGGGTACATCTGCAGATCAGGTGGTGTTTTCCTGGAATAGTTTTTATGTTTGCGTAAAATCAATATTCTGTAATAAAATACTGCTCCCCGTAAGGGTAAATTTAAAAAAAAAATTTCATAAAATTTGTTTGATTTAGGTTCGATTTTTTGTTAAACATTTAAGTTGTTATGATTTGTTAATAATCTTTCTAATGTACACGTGATTTTATTTTTAAAATGATGAATTTGTGAAACATACAAATGCCATCAAGAAATTCCTACCCATTAAAATGTTATTAAAGAAAATGCGGAAATGCACTAGTCTAAAATTAAGTACGATTTGTTTTTTTCATTATTTTTATATCAGTTTAGATAAAGCTATTTTATCCAAAGGTGTTTCAGTTATACGGACTTATACCAATAGGATCGCTTACAGAAAATTTAGATTCCACCTATAGAGCTCCAGAATCTCGCAAGTTTATCATATAATTTTTTGGAGAATGGAAAATTTTCGTGCATTTTTAAATAATTATTTTGATTTATTTGCTAATAAGAATGTTTAAAATCTTCAAATAGATCACTTGTGGCATAATTATAAATACATATTAATTGGAGCTGTAATTGGATTATTAATTTTGTGGTTGTTTTTTTTTGCGCGAAAAAAAGTGAGAAGTTCAAAGAGAGAAGAAATTACTTTACGATTATATCGTTCTCATTTATTTTAGTAGATTTTGTATTAGATATTATAACATCGGCAGCAGGGACGATGAAATTATGATGTGCTCATATATAAATTATGTATGTGCTAAAACTAAATTATGTGATAAAATTTTTTTAAAAAATTTTGAAATTATGTAATGTTATTTGACGAAATATACAAACTATTTGATAAAAATCGCTTTAACATTCGTAAAATGCAAAATTATTTTTTTGAAGTCATGTGATAATTACAATTTCTTTCACAAAATAATTTGATAACGGCGGGAAATTTTAAAAAAAGCTGGTATTTTACTGCGGATTATGCGTTAAATCATGACAAATCCGATTTATGTGACATTATATTCAAATTATGTATTTATCACATAATTATTCGTTTTATGTGATAATATGTGATC